>OY759163.1:8581226-8815628 GCA_963662125.1 Diplazon laetatorius | reverse complement strand
CACACACACACACACACACACACACACACACACACACACACACACACACACACACACACACACACACACACACACACACACACAATCTCAGAGAGGCTCGCTCTTTTCGGAATATATATGAAGCATCATAAAGTAATTGTTATCATTTTTATCATGAGCGTAGACGTGTTTGGTCGATCGTTGTCGAACAAAAGAGGGCTGTCAGCCATGCGCGGCCCTCCGGGTGATGGATTCAAATTTTCCATTGATGGGCAATACGATATGGAGAATAAGAGATTATGTAATCTCGCTGACCCCGTAAAAGAAAATGATGCTGTCTCGGTAAAAATAATGCAAAATATTCTCATTCGCACACACAATCTCAGCATAGACACTCATTTTCTTCATTTGTTTTGAAATAGTATATATACTTGGCTCGCAGGGTCGTCAAGTATATACAGTTTTATCCCGTCGTTCGAACTAGTTCGAAAGAGTGTGAATAGCCATGGATGCGCAAGCATGTATGGAATCTGTGAAAACGTGGAGTGAGGTGCTTGAGCTTATGCCTAGTCAAAACACAACTGAAATTTTGAAATGGTCGAATGAGCTTTCAAAATTGATTAAATTAATTGAAAATTTTGTTCAATCAGCGAAAGGTGCGGAAGAAAAAAAATATTTAAATTGGTTGGGACTAGTCATTGGTATGAAAATAAAAATTGATAATTTTGCGAAACGTGGTGGTGGAGTGAGAGCCAACGATGATGATGATGATGATGATGATAAAGAAGTTGTGGACAAAAGTGTGGAGTGGATTGATCTACGATCCGCGTTTAAGGAACGCATAAAAACGAGTGTAATTGTGAATTTAAATCATGCGGATATAAAATCATTTATGTATGCATGCATGAAAATTTTCACTTCGAAGCTCGCGAGTGTGCTTGAGGTACGAAAAGATTCAGTAAAAGTTTATGGTGTGCTTGCTGCTAAATTCGTCGTTACGAAAAACAATGAGGACATAGTGGAAATAAAATATTTCAATACCAAAGCGTATCCGATTTATCCGACTACAAATGTCAGAGAATGGTTCGTGGAATATATGGATAATCCGCTGGCTAAAGACATTGAAGAATTTCAGCAGCGGGATTCGGGATGGGCCCTCCGCTCTATTATTAATTTAACAATTAATATTAATAAATTTAACCCGATGCGTGGAACGTCATTCATCGATTTACCCGCGGAGATTCGTAACAAGAATGCATGCATCAACGTGCGAAATGGTGATGATATGTGTTTTAAATGGGCCGTATTATCAGCATTACATCCGGCGACTTTTAATAAATCGTCGGTGTCTTCGTATATTCGATACGAGGACGAGTTGAATTTCACGGGGATCGAATTTCCTGTGAAACCTCGAGAAATTAGAAAATTTGAAAAACAAAATGAAATTTCCATAAACGTATATGTTTTGAAGAAACGTAATGGAAAATTCATTGTTGGTCCTCTGCACATTACAAATATTAAAAAAAGGGTGCAAAGTAGAACCTTGCACATTGCTTCCTCATAGTTTTGTACCGTTTTTAAATTATTGAGATGTAAAGTAGAACCTCGTGTCGATCAATTTTGGCTTCCTCATAGAGGAATCTTTGGCAAATGTGTAAGAAGATAAGGAAGCCATAAGCAAGGTTCTACTTTACATCTCAATAATTTGAAAACGGTACAAAACTATGAGGAAGCAATGTGCAAGGTTCTACTTTGCACCCTTGTTCACTTTCGTGACGTTGAGGGCTCCTTGTAAGTGTGATGTAAGTCGAAATCAATATACATGGGGCAATTCATGTGAAATTTGAAAAATTATAATTCGCATAAAATCTGAACTCCTTGTTAGATTTTATCCAAATTCAATAGGAAATCCCTTTGGATGATAGTGCAACTTCGTACTAAATTTCAGCCGGATATCTCAAAAATTATGGAAGCTAGAGCAGTTACATTGATTTTTGGAAAAATTTCAAAACGCCATAAAATATGAATGGCTTGATGGATTTCGCCCAAATTCAATCGGTTTTCTCTTTGGATAATTGCGCAACTTCGTACCAAATTTAAGTCCGATTTTTCAAAAATTGCTCCAGTTAGAGTGTAAAGATCGTTTTTTTCACATTAAAAAACGCTTTAAAAGTAAAGCAATGCGTGGATTTTTTCCAAATTCGGTATCGAGCATCTCCCTGTACTCGTACAACATTATACTGAATTTGAGCTCGATATCTCTAGAATTGTGGGAGCTAGAGACCAAAAATAATTTTTTGAATTTTGAAAAAATGATGTGAAAACAAAATAACTTGATAGATTTTTCCAAAAATTAAATTGTGCTATGCGCCGTGAACCCTTTACATGTGTGACAAATTTCAGCTTGATATCTCGAGCCGTTCTCAAGTTGTGAGCGGTCAACCATTACTACACACATACACACACACACACACACACACACACACACACACATACATCCGGACATTTTTTCTAAATGTGTTTTTTAGGTGTTTTGAGACATACTGAACACGTTTTCATGAACATCTCGAAAAAAAAAAATTTCACGAAAACAAAGCTTCCTCTATGAGGAAGCAAAAGATGTACACATCAATCTTCTCCTTATATGTAATCAATACACTGATGAGGAGGGGGAAGAGGAGGAGGAGGAGGAGGAGGACGAAGAATTTCACGCGCAGCGATTCCATTACGTATGGATAAAAAATTTGTCGCGGTTGGTGTCGAGACAACTGTCGAAACACAATCATCGACAACATATTTGTGATCGGTGTCTTTATTATTTCAGAACTGCGGAAAAATTAGTCGCCCACGAAATAGACTGCAAAAACATTGATAAGTGCAAAGTGAATATGCCTTCGATGGGGAATAAGTTTTTACGATTTAAGAACTATAGTAATCGCGAGCGTGTACCATTTATCGTGTATGCTGATATTGAATGTTTGTTGAAACCGACGCGCGACGAACATCGTTATCAACAACACGAAGCATTCAGTATTGGGTATTACGTGAAGTGCAGTTTCGATGACGAAAAATCGGAATATCGGGCATATAGGGGGTCCAACCCCGCCCAATGGTTTGTGGAACGGCTCGAGGGTTTCGCGAGAACTGTGGAAGAAATTCACAAAAATCCTCGACCGATGGACCATCTATCCACAAACGAACTTCAAGAATTTCGCGCGGCAAACACATGCCATATATGCGGGAAATATCTAATCTCCAGCGACAAAGTGAGGGATCATTGCCATTTGACGGGAAAGTAAGTTATAACACGCGCACACACTAAACAAATCTTTTTTTAATCTAAAAAAATTTTTTCAAATACATTTTATTCGTTTTTTCTACAGATATCGTGGACCAGCACATAGCGAGTGCAATCTTCATTATCAGGATTCGCGGACCATTCCCGTGGTTTTTCACAACCTCACGGGATATGATTCGCATTTCATTGTGAAGGAGATTGTCACGGGATTCCGAGGCCGAGTGGTAATTCTTCCGGAAAATAAGGAGCGATACATCGCATTCATCAAACACATCGCGGCGTGCGATGTAAATTATCGCTTCATCGATTCGTACCGTTTTATGGCATCGTCGTTGGAGAAACTCGCATCGTACTTGACCGAACTGAAGATTGTGCGAAGCGTATTCAGTGAAATTTCGGTGGAAAAATTCCATCTTCTCCGGAGAAAAGGTGTATTCCCCTACGAATACGTCGATTCGTTGGGAAAACTCGATGAAACTACCTTGCCGGAGAAAAAGGATTTTCATAGTTCACTAACCAATAGTGACATCACCGACGCGGACTACGAGCATGCGAAGCAAGTGTGGTGCGAGTTCGATATAAAAACTCTCGGACAATATTCCGATTTATATTTGAAAACTGATGTGCTTTTGTTGAGTGATGTTTTTGAAAACTTTCGTGATAATTGTGTGAGTGCATATGGTTTGGATCCCGCGCATTATTACACCACGCCCGGACTCACCTGGGATGCTATGCTGAAGCATACGAAGGTGGAGTTGGAACTTTTAACGGACGTGGATATGCACATGTTCATCGAGCGGGGGATTCGCGGCGGCGTTAGTCAGTGTTGAAATCGATATGCCCAGGCGAATAATAAATACATGAGAAATTTTGATTCATCGCAAGAATCAAAGTATCTCATGTACTTTGATGTTAATAATTTATACGGCTGGGCAATGATTCAATCGCTACCCTACGGCGGTTTCAAATGGGTGGAAAAATGTGGGGACATTGACTACGTCGCGGTTCCCGATGATTCACCGGTGGGATATATATTGGAAGTCGATATCGACTATCCGACACATCTCCACGATGATCACAAAGATTTACCGCTTTGTCCAGAACACAAATGTGCACCGGGATCGAAGCAAAAAAAACTTTTGACCACATTGGATTCGAAAAATCGTTACGTTTTGCACTATCAAAGCCTGAAGCAAGCTTTGAAATATGGTTTGGTGTTGAAAAACATTCACAGAGTTTTACAGTTCCAACAAAAACCGTGGCTCAAATCATACATCGATCTCAATAGTGAAATGCGACAACGTGCAACCAATGATTTCGAAAAGAATTTATTCAAATTAATGAATAATGCCGTTTTCGGGAAAACAATGGAAAATGTTCGAAAGCGCATTGATGTGAACCTCGTATCGCTCTGGGATGGGCGATATGGAGCCGAAGCATTAATCGCAAAACCGAATTATCATAGCTCGGCAATTTTTTGTGAAAATCTTGTGGCCATACAAATGCGAAGAATTGAGGTTCAATTGAATAAACCGATATACGCAGGGTTATGTGTGCTCGATTTATCAAAGATTCTCGTGTATGATTTTCATTATGATTACATGATTCCGCAATTCACGAGAGATCGATGCAAACTCTTGTATACCGATACCGATAGTCTCGTATACGAAATCCAATGTGCGGACATTTATGAAATTATGAAACGTGATATTAACAGGTTCGACACATCGGATTATCCACAAAATAATCAATTTTCAATGCCACGAGTTAATAAAAAAGTGGTTGGATTGATGAAGGATGAGTGTAATGGAGAAATCATGACTGAATTCGTGGGTTTGCGCAGTAAAATGTATAGCATACGAGTCAACGGCGTGGATCATTTGAAGAAGGTGAAAGGAGTGAAGACGAGTGTTGTGAAAGACACAATCACATTTGATGATTTTGTAGAGTGTCTACAACACAACACTAGCCAAACGCGAGAACAACGTGTCATTCGTTCACGTTTACATCGAGTATATACGGAGAAGCAAGTGAAAATTGCGCTCAGTCCGCATGATGACAAACGCTTCATTCCGGAAAATAGTACCGATACACTCCCGTGGGGCCATTACCAAATTCCTCCCACCACACACAACCACGCTACGGACGATGCTGCTGCTGCTGCTACTGCTAACGAAGGAGGGGATATGGATCTGGAATGATCCCTCCAATCAGCTCCATGTATTCGATCGAATTATAATGATGGAGGGAGGCTGCTGCTGCTGCTGCTGCTGTTGTATATAAGCCAAGGATTGAATATTTCCCATCAGACGTGACAAAAAATTCGACCTCGGCCGAACTGAACCGAAGACATTTCTCATCAATGGAAAACATACACACACACGCACAAACGAACAATGGATATCGAGCTGCTCAACGGAATCGGACGAGTGGATAATTTTCTTCCATTGAAGAAAATGAAAGAAGTTCAGACCAATCAGCTATATAAAATTACGGACTTGAAGCAAATCAACACGGAATTTGGTCTCAACACTTTGGCTGGTCTGGACGACAGCTTCCAAGTTTTTCTACCAAAGCGCATCTCTGTGGCATTTGAAGAAGACTCGGCATTGTTCAATCGTGTGTATGAAATGGTTGAAAATAGAAAATTGTCGTTGAAAAAGTTTGTCGAAGGTGGAGAAAAGAAACATGTAAGAATTGAATTTATACCTGAATAATGAAATTTTGTTTATTGAAAAAGTTTGTCGTAGAAGGAGATGAAGAAAAATGTAAAAATTCAATTTGTATCTGAATGATATGATTTTATTTTAATAAACCATTTTTTCACATTTTGTAAATACACATACAAAAAAAAATGTTTTTATTTATAAATCATCCTTATTTATCCAGCTATTATGCGAACTATCGAATCCCAACCATTTAACATAAGCTTGATTTCCGCGTTTTTTAATTACTTTTTCCACGAGATATACATCGGGGTATTGGGCTTTCTGCAGCTCTTCTTGATAAAAACCGCCAGCGATGGGTTGATCTCGATAATCCATGAGTTGATACGTCGTGGGATTGGTAAGTATGACTCGATGAATCGTAAAAATCTCCGTCGTCCAATTTGGAGTGTAGCCTTTCTCGAAAACGTGTTTATTCTTGCTCACTCGTACTTTATCGCCGACTTTGAATTTTGGTATTTTGCGTTCACCGCAATGATTGTGTGGAAAACGTTTTAATAACGTTTTATAATTCGTTGTTGTAACATCTTTCGGCTTCATGGCGATTGTTCGATGTTTGGTGTCGTTATATGTTGCGATGAGATCGGGTAAAATATCCAACCATTTATAACTTCCACGCAAACTAAATTGTATCCACATTTCATTTTTGAGTGTGCGATTGAAACGTTCAACAATAGATGCCTTGAGATTGCTATACGTAGAATAATGATTAACATTATATTTTTTCATGAGCTTTTGAAAGTTTGAATTGTAAAACTCTTTGCCATGATCAGTTTGTAGATTTTTCGGGACTCGGCCTTTTTCGAAAATAAATTTCATAGCTGTGGTAACATCTTTTGCGGTTTTCCGTGATATGGGTATGGCCCAAGCGAACTTTGATAGCACATCAATGACCGTTAGCATATATCGAAAGTTTTTGTTTTCTCGAGCATACGGTTGCATCTCCACAAGATCGGCTTGCCATGTTTCATCTAAGCCTCGTACGAGAAATTTTCGTCGTGGATAATTGCGTCGTGCGGGTTTATGCAACTCTTCCACTAATCTTCGTCGCTCCATACTGTTGTTGCTGCTGCTGCTGCTGCTGCTGCTGCTGCTGCTGCTGCTGCTACTGATTATTTCTTGGTAAAATTAACGTCCCATGCGCGCACATCGACGCTCATTATTAGACTGAGCATATTCATTTATCATGGTATTAATAAATAATTCGAGCTTCACGCAATTCTTCAATTATTGAGACAATTTCATTCGTATGACTGGGATTACCTGCGGATTTTTCCGCAAGCAATAAACGCAATCGATCAACCAATTCATTTGGATCATCCCAGTAAACGTAGTCCATTTTAGTATTTGTTCGAGCAATTTTGAAACGCGGCAGTGCTCCACCGGTCGATTGACGCTTTCGTCCCAACTTATCCGCAATATGTGGAGCTATATAGTTTTTGAATTTTTTACTATTTTGCGTTCGCACACTTTCATCAGCATTATAATTTTTCTTATATGCATTTGTATTATTTAAAATTTTCGTATAATTATTTCGATCTTCGGTGCTTATGAGATTTCCATCGGGTTCTTTTCTGAATAATAATTCGAGCAGTCCGGCAGTTCTACGATATTTATCATGACCCACTAATATATACTCATTGTTGAAATTAATAGGTGAATTTCCAATCATAAGTGTACCATTGGATAATTTTCTAACTCCATATATCAAATCGAGAAACTTTTTCCGATTTTTATGCAATAAATTGAGATATTCATTCATCATTGATTGTTCTTTCGTTTTTCCCGAAAATTGTCCATAATCATCGCTATCATCATCATCATCATCATATTCATCTGCGGTTATATATGACGCATCATGATCTCGATTGAAAGGGGCATCCTCCTCCTCCTCCTCCTCTTCCTCCTCCGCCTCCTCCTCCTGCTTCTTCTCCTCTTGCTTTTTCTTCTCTTGCTTCATCTCTTTTTTCGTTTGCGGTAACCAGTTTTTCATTTCATTTTTAATCTTACGGGGTTTTTTATCGGTAACGTTAATAAGTTTTTCCAATGGTTTGACTATTGGCATGAAAGTTTCATCCAATGCTTGCTCCATATTCTGCTTATCCGCTTTTAGAAGTTTGTATTTTTGTTTAACCGCAGCTCTCGCTTTTTCCAATTGAGAAAGTATTTTTTTCTCACGACGGAACTCTTCAGCAGCCATGTCTTATCACTTCAATTGATCACCGCGTACTATATATTTTCACGGTCTCGCACATCTATTTATGATGATGAAAAAAGCAATCGAATCCCTTTCTATAGCGTCCATTATCGAGACCCCGACGATCTTTATCAATCACCAAAAATCCATAATTATCATCACTCCAACACTTTGAGCACAAATCTTTGAATTGTGGATATGGCATATCCGTATTCACATGATCATCATAAATGTGTTTAAGATTTATTTCATCCTGACGAAAAATCGCCAACATATTGACATTATCACGAACCAAATGTTTCGGAATTTGCGCATAAGACTGACATAGATAGAAACAATCGATATTTTTATGCCGTCCCATGCAATAAAACGCTCTCACATTATCTTGTTTCTCACACGCAACATCATCGAATATCATGATGGAATTACGATGTGCATCTGCAGGCGATACAACCTGATCGTGCTCACCAAAAGCAAAATATCCAATACCCCGCACCGATCTCAACAATTTTTCCAAAAATTTATATTTCGGTTGATTCAAAGACTTTGAATATATATAAACGTTTTCAAATCTCAATCCATTCGGGTGGGTAATAAGAGCGAGTAATGCATTTGTTTTACCACAATTTGACGGACCGCAAAATACCGCACGAATACTATCGGGCAGTAATTTTCCATGTCGACTGCGTGCGCTACGCTGCTGCGCAAGCACATCGAAATTCGACACGGGTAACGCGAGTGATTGCTTCCGGAAATCCATATTGTTACAGACTGATGATCAATAATATAAATACCATGCTTATATACTCAACACTTCAGTCATTGTATGATCATCATCCCATGCGGATCATGCATAAAGGTCGCGGGGTTTTGAATAAATTAATTAATAAATTACCCGTTGAACTTCATATACCGGGCTATCAGTATTGTGGTCCGGGTACGAGACTGGCACAGCGTTTAGCACGCGGTGATTCCGGCATAAATCGTTTGGACGCAGCGTGTAAAGAACACGATATTGCATACTCGCAAAATCGTGAAAACGTTGCAGCGCGTAACGCGGCCGATCGTATTTTAGCGGAAAAAGCTTGGCAGCGCGTTTTAGCCCGAGATTCTGGAGTAAGCGAAAAGGCTGCTGCATACGCCATAACAAACACAATGAAAATGAAATCGAAGCTTGGTATGGGTGCCACGATTACGCGAAAGAAAACGAAAAACAAGAAGATGAAGAAGAAGAGGAAGAAGAGGCTTAGAATTATGCAAATTGTAAAAGCTGCATCGAAATCTTGTGGAAATAATTCACGTGAAATTATTCAATCGGCTTTGAGGCGAGCTCGTGATGTTGTGAAACATGCAGGTGGAAGAAGAAATGTTCATATACCTCGTATTCTACCTGTTTCCACAAAAGTCGGAGGGTTTTTACCATTTCTCATCCCCCTGTTTGCCGGTTTAAGTGCGACCGGAGCATTGGCTGGTGGCGCTGCGGGTATAGCAAAAGCCGTAAACGATGCTAAAGCCGCTAAACAGCAATTAGAAGAGAGTCAGAGGCATAATAAAACAATAGAGTCTATTGCTTTGGGTAAAGGTCTATTTCTCAAACCGTATAATACGGGGTTTGGTCTACAGTTCGGGGAGCAAAAGAAAAAAAAAAACTTCGACATAAGATTGCCCCGGCGAGCTCTCACAGATGTTGAGCTGCTTAAGTATGCACGTGTTTTGAAAATCCCCCATTTTCGTGGTGTATTTATGAGAAATGCTTTACCCCGAGGTGGACCGTATTATTGTGAATCAGCGATAATTAATCTTGATGATAAAAACGGTCCGGGCACACACTGGGTGGCATATCGAAAAAATGGCCGTAAAGTATGTTATTTCGATAGTTTTGGAGATTTACAACCGCCACGAGATCTAATGGATTATCTCGGAGTTAATAATGAAATTAAATATAATCATAAAAGATATCAAGAATATGACACATATATATATGGTCTTCTATGTTTAAAATTTTTACATAAAAGTTTGTAAAGCTGGAGGAATTGTGTCAGTTGATGATGAGTCGTCATGGTTGATTCATTAACGTTGAGTCTATCAGGGACCTCCGCCACATTGGAAACACAATATTTTCCTCCAATCGAACTTTCATCCGATAAGAACTATGTGCTTGGACTAGTGGAATTATTATCATTTAATTCCATACCCAATATTGATCGAGGAAAAAACAAGTTTTACGTCGGTGCGGAAGTGATTGAATTACCAACTGGAAGTTACGAAATTAAAGATATTGATGCGTATTTGAAGGAACAGCTCGAACCACGAGGAATTTCCATCGATCTCAAACCCAATAATAATACACTACGTAGTGTGATAAAGTGCAATCAAAACATTGATTTCCGGCCGCATGATTCTATTGCTAGTCTATTAGGATTTACTCATCGTGAATTATCATCTAACACAACACATAATTCAGATCTACCCGTGCGTATTCTGAAAATTAATGCATTACGCATCGAGTGCAATATAACTTCGGGAGCGTATATTAATGAACAAAAAGTTCACACCATACACGAATTTTTCCCAGCCGTACCACCAGGATATAAGATCGTTGAGGTACCATCTCAAGTCATTTACCTTCCGGTCGTCGTGAAGATCATTGATCATTTACAATTACGCATTGTCGATCGAGATAACGAACCCGTAAATTTTCGTGGTGAAGTGATTACCGTGCGATTGCATCTTAAGCAAGTCGGCAATTGATATGGGCATTGTGTTTAATGGTAAAATCGTTCAAGACTATAAGAGACGGTCAGCATGCCGACGTATCATCAGTCATCATCGTGTTATCAAGACGCTCACACGTCGCAACATTCAGTTCCTAAGAAGTCTAGGACTCCGAGTCGTTGGCGGGAAAAAATAACGTGTTGGATATTTTGCTGCTGTTATAATGGAAGAATGTCTGCGCGTGCGATCGCCCGTGGTGTTCGACGAATCCGTAACGCATTATGAGATTCATGCACATCAGCCATATACTTCATCATCGTTTAATAATAGCGATGAAATTCGCATAGCCATTCAACATCAAGATTTGTGTCTTTTACCATCGCAAAGTTCCATACATATATGTGGGAGATTGACAACATGAGATGGAAACACCGTTACAACCACAACATTTGTCAACAATGCAATATTACATTTATTTGAAGAAATTCGTTATGAGATCAATGCCATGGAGATTGATCGATGTAAGAACGTGGGGTTGACTTGTCTCATGAAAGGTTATGTATCATTGAGTCCAAGTCAAAGTGCAATCATTGAAAATGCCGGTTGGATCGATGTGGAAGAAACGAAAAAAATTGTGGATGCTGAGGGATACTTTGATGTTTGCATTCCGCTATCTATGATTCTCGGCTTTGCGGAGGACTATCGAAAAATAATTATCAATACGAAGCATGAGCTAATTCTCACGAGATCGAGAAGCGATACAAATGCGATTATACAAACACCTCAAGCAGGTGGGACCTATGAAAATGTTAAAATTGATCTGAAAAAAATTGAATGGTTAATGCCATATGTCACACTATCGGACAAGAGTAAGATACAATTACTCGGCCATATTGATCGGGATATAAGCATGAGTTATCGCACGTGGGAATTGTATGAATATCCATTGCTTCCAAGCACAAGGAAACACGTTTGGACAGTTAAAACGGCTAATCAATTGGAAAAACCGCGTTTTATCATTTTGGCATTTCAAACGAATCGAAAATTCGTAAAAAATACGAATGCCAGCCATTTCGATCATTGTGACATCATGAATGTGAAACTTTTCCTCAACTCTCAGTGTTATCCATATGGTAATCTTAATCTCGATATCAGTACTCATCAATACGCACTATTGTATGATATGTATGCGAACTTTCGGAAAACATATTACGGTCAGGATTCACAGCCCGTCCTCACGAAAGAAAATTTTCTCAAGCATGCGCCATTTTTCGTCATTGATTGCTCAAAGCAAAATGACACTCAAACAAGCTCCGGTTGATGTTCGTCTGGAGTTTGAAGCAAGAACGAATTTCCCTGCCGCAACAGCCGCATACTGCTTAATATTACACGATCGTATAATAGACTATAATCCTATAAGCGGTGATGTGAAAAGACGCATATAATATCGATGGATGAGATCGAGCGAGCGAGAGGGAGAGAGAGAGCGAGATATGGTATGAATGAGTCTGCACTGAGACTCATGTTGGTGGAAGGGGGGAGACATCGGCCCCGCCCAAGGGTTTACGCGTGGATGTCGCACGAGCTTACGATTACTATGGGGGGGGGGGCGGAGGGGGAGAGGCAGCGACGGTTGTAAACTACGAATCTACAGTCAACGCATATGGTCAGCCTGCAAACAATAAAAAATGGACAAAAAACAGGCAGGCATGAATGAGAAAAAATGCCAATACATGGGAGGTTGAAAGTACGAGAAAAGTAAAAATGTATGAAAATCTCTGGCTTCTCTCCTTGACCATGTGGGATTTTTCAAGCCCACCACCATCGCCACCATTGCCACCCCATTCTTTCACCGCTTGCTCGCCCACTCCCCCCCTCCACCACTTTTTTGAAGTGAACATTTTTACAACCACAGCTGCTCATTCTTCAAACAACTTTCTTCCAACGCACATTCGAAAAAACGGAAAAAAATGTGTATTCTACGGCGAGATTATAATTTAATCCCTCGAAGTATCATCATACCCATGGGGTGGGACCAAGTTGTAAGTATCTACTACTACTCATACTACTACTACTAAAAAATAAAAGTTTTTTCTTTTTTTCACAAATTATTTTTGTATTCATTTTTTCAGCCCGTCGATACAGCTTGGGCTATTGCCATGGGCCTGACGGAAGATTGGCAGGCGACGTTTCGGCGGAAACCCCACCTCCCTCCTGGCCCCGAAGACGAAAGGAGGGCCGAGGTGCGACGTCGTCGCGAAATTCGCCGGCGGCGCGAGCGCAACCGGAGAGGTTGGGACATTTTGTGGAGCGAGGGCGATTTTGCTGATGAGGGGGAACCATATGAAAATTTTGTGGGGCTCCAAAACTTTTTCGAATAAAACATCATCCCCCCATAGTGCGTCGGAACCCCTCCCCTCACCCACTTCAATTTTTTTTTCCCACATTAAATAAATTGTATTGTTTTTTATCCAATGTATTAATATATATTTTTTTGGAAAAATAAAAAAAAAATTGAATACAATGTTTTTTTATTTGTGTGTATGTGCATGCGCGCGCGCGAGAGAGCGAGAGAGAGAGAGAGAGAGAGAGAGAGAGATGTTATAGCGATCGCGAAAAACCGAAACTCGCGATCGATGCGCCAAAAATATGCAGCGGCAAAATTATATCGATTAGGAAGCTAGAAAATCTTTCATAGGATAA
Organism: Diplazon laetatorius; assembly: GCA_963662125.1. Taxonomy (NCBI): domain Eukaryota; kingdom Metazoa; phylum Arthropoda; class Insecta; order Hymenoptera; family Ichneumonidae; genus Diplazon; species Diplazon laetatorius. Next base: position 8,802,010 of record OY759163.1, on the reverse strand, counting down.
TGTCGGACTCGGTGGAAAATCTATCATAGGATAATGTAGGACTCGATGGAAAATTATCGACCGGAGAGAGGGTCTATGCATCGCAGCGCCAATAATGTTCCCCGCGGGATGGTGGCACACGAGCTTTCCCCAGTTCGCCGCCGTGGCGCATAGCTATCGTGGCAGTTGACTACCGTGGCAGTTGGACCTGAATTTATCTCGATCCGAGCGTGCGCGCGCAACGTCATCTCAAGCGTTTTATCTCGGCCCGAACGTAGTCTTTACCGACCGACTTTATTCGTTAGTTATCTCGGCTTCCGAGCGCAGCACTGAACGGGACGACTTAGCGAGTCTCGACATTTGGCTCCTAATTCGAGTTTCTACTACGAAATTCACATCCCGTAGCTTTTATACGATATTGAAGGCGCCACGCTCGGAAAGAATCTTAAAAATTCGAGATCTTCTTAACACCCAATTATCATGTTACATTATAAATGATATAATTACATTTGATATTAGATGCAACTCGAAACGCATTTCGAGTTACATTTTATGTGATTTGCTTCTTTATTCTAAGCCAAAATAAATTGAAATCTGCCACAGAAAAAATAACGTATAGCAGTACTTATTGTTATGGCACGTTTCAATTCATTATATCGTATTTGATATTATTATATTATAATATATCAATAATGTATTATGATCCTAACTGTTATTTCAATTTGATTGAAAGGACTTGAGGTAAGGTAAGTATAAGGTTCGTATTAATTGACAAAATTTTGTCAATTATTTCGAACCTTATACTTACCTTCGAACTACGAATAATAATATCAAATACGAACTAATGAATTGAAACGTGCGATAATAATAAGTACTGCTATACGTTATTTTTTCTGTGGCAGATTTCAATTTATTTTGGCTTAGAATAAAGAAGCAAATCACATATAAAATGTAACTCGAAATGCGTTTCGAGTTGCATCTAATATCAAATGTAATTATATCATTTATAATGTAACATGATAATTGGGTGTTAAGAAGATCTCGAATTTTTAAGATTCTTTCCGAGCGTGGCGCCTTCAATATCGTATAAAAGCTACGGGCTGTGAATTTCGTAGTAGAAACTCGAATTAGGAGCCAAATGTCGAGACTCGCTAAGTCGTCCCGTTCAGTGCTGCGCTCGGAAGTCGAGATAACTAACGAATAAAGTCGGTCGGTAAAGACTACGTTCGGGCCGAGATAAAACGCTTGAGATGACGTTGCGCGCGCGCGCACGGATCGAGATAAATTCAGGTCCAACTGCCACGGTAGTCAACTGCCACGATAGCTATGCGCCACGGCGGCGAACTGGGGAAAGCTCGTGTGCCACCATCCCGTTCGCCGCTATGTTCAATGCACCAATAATGCGCAGCGGGGAGAATACAAATGAATGGATGGATAGCCCCCTGTGTGTGCTGCGTGGAAAACGCGATCGAAGCGCCGAAAATGCGCGAGCGGGAAAAAAATCAATTATCGATCGAAATGATCGATCTCGCGTTTGGTAAGGTAGCGAATCAATCTGACAATCGATAAACTAGCGCTCTACTTTACCGACTGTCTTTCACTTACCATCGACGTCGGTAATTCCTCCGTCGGTAAATAGTTTAGTCTGGAAGCGGCCCAGCCCTCCTACTGTCTGTCCATTGACATGAAATACTTAGTGAGAACGAATATATAATTACGTCTGAAGTCTTCAAATCTCATAATCTTCCAATCTTCAAATCTCAAAAATCAAATCCAAAACTCTAGTATCTCAACGGCTCCAACTTTTAAGTCTTTCCAAAATTTCCAAAGTTCCACAAATTCCAAATTTCAATAATTCAATGTCTCCCAAAAATCTTCGATATCCCAAAGTTCCGGTATCTCACCGTTCCAAAATTCAATAATAACTCACAATCTCAAAAATCAATGTTCCAAACACAATAAATAGATCGATTCAATATTCCGTGGCCACTTCAACAATCACTCCCCGCAAACGAAGGGAGATAATAATAAAAAAAATGTTGTAAAACAAAGAAACATCCGGGAATCATAAATATACCGTTTGACGAAGCAAATTGTTCAATTGGCGGTAATGACAATGTAAAGTTGTAAAAAAAATTGTCAATCGTTAAAAAAAAGAGACACGTGTCCAAATTCATATATCAAGGATGTCAATAGGTTAAAATGTTACCAATGAAAAAAAGTCAAAAAGTAAAAAAGAAGATTATTCCCCGAACTTTTCAAAATAACAAAAAAAAAATCAAGATAAAAAAAACAAAGTCAAAGTTCAAAGGGAAGTCAAGAGCTAAAAAAAACGATTTGGAAAATGAATAATAAGCTCAGTTAAAGAGAGAATAAATTTGATAAAACAAACGGTCAAAAGGTTAAAAATTCCCCCTTCAAAGGGACCTATAAAATCCAAAAGTCAATTGTTACAAAAAGGTCAAAATTTAGAACCCAAAAAAAAACAATCTAAGATTAAAAATTCAAAAGTCAAAAGTTAAAAAAAAATAATTTTTAAAAAAAGTCAAGAGGGTCAAAATTTTTAAAAAAAGTTCGTGTTAAAAAAAAATCAAAGTGAAAAAAAAATGTTATTCACACGAGAAATAAAACGTGGGTCGCCCCTTTAAGTTATTACCGGTAGCAACGGGAACAGTGCGGGAAGCGATGACGGGACTCAATATACCGGGCCACAGAATTTCAAAAAAAAAATGTTCAACGAATATTTTGCCGAGTGAATATTTCGCTTGTAATGATAACTAAAATCGATTCTTATAAGTTGGACGAAAACCGTTGAATTTCTGTTCGGCGGACAAAACAACAACAAAAAAAAGTAAACACAGAGCGAGGCCACTGGCTCGCGCGGCACGGTGAGGCTGGCGCGCTTGCTGCCCTTCTCCCCCCCCGCGCGCACGACACACCACATACACTCTCACGCAAAACTCAATCACACACGAGCGAGATAAAAAAATTTTGAGCTTATTAAATATTTAAACGATTAAAATAATTTATCGGGACCAAAAAAATAAAATGTTTAAAACGGAAATTGTAAAAAGAAATTGTTTTTTTTTTTCAAATTAGCCATCCACACGACCGATTTCAATTGCCCCACGTTGGGCGCCAATTTTGAAACGTAATTTTCCTCCTCACGCACCAAGCTAGGACTCCCCAATATTTTCTCCTTTTATTTTAATGGGCGCCAGGTGCGTATGCACCGGACAAAATATTGAGGAGTCGAGCTGGGTTTCCCGACTAACCGCAGCTTTGCTCTCGATAGAATCGCGGGGTTCGTAGGTCGTCGTGTGGATTTATTTTAATTAAATAATAAACAGAAAAATAGATGTTCGAGTTTAACGTCGATTTTTAATTGTCCACCGGGAAGAGCAAAGTCCCGGTAGCATAGGTCCCCAATTGTCAACCTCCCGGACCACAATCTGGCCGGGATGAGTTTTATAATACAAAAAAATATTACAAAATAAAATGAAAGAAAACACAAATGAAAATAATTATTGTTACGGGGCTCGAATCAATAAAGACTGTTTAAAAAGGAAGAGAAGGCTATAGCTTTCACTATAGTCTCTCTATGATTTCTTTTTATTCGTATAACAGACTATTACAATATTATTCGGCGTGGAATCTACAATAATTGATATCCGTAGAGTATAATTATATATAAGACCGTCGTAGGTTCGATGGTCCGAGTAGACTGGTTTTCGGGGTGTCCGAGGTGCGATATATATAGTTGTTCCGAGTGGTATCTAGAGAGAGTTGGTTATCTCTAAGTCACAGGGAGAGTTCATCGTCATCGCTGGGCAATGGTCATCCGGGGGTGGTATCTAGAGAGAGTTGGTTATCCCTGAGTCACAGGAAGAGTTCGTCGTCGTCGCTGTGCAATGGTCATCCGGGGGTGGTATCTAGAGAGAGTTGGTTATCCCTGAGTCACAGGAAGAGTTCGTCGTCGTCGCTGTGCAATGGTCATCCGGGGGTGGTATCTAGAGAGAGTTGGCTATCTCTGCGTCACAAGGAGAGTTCGTCGTCGCAGCGTTACATCCCCCTGAGTAGATTGGACTTACTCCCGGAAGTCATGTCGTTTCCTTGGTGGTCGACAGGTTTTTACCAGAGGTGCCAGTAGTTGGATGTCGTTGTGGGTTCTTCTCAATCTGGCTCTCATCAGTCCGATTGTGGTTTTCTCATTGCATTTGCTTTGGCATGCTGTTTCGGCGTCTATGTCCATTTTCCGTAGTTGATTGTAACGATCTGTTAGATCGATTAATTCGATCGTTCCAACTATTCTCCATGTCTGATGGTACAGCTTGGCTTTTCCGAGGTCTTCTGAGAAGAATGTAGTGTCATTCAGTGGTTGAACTGTTTGTGTTGTCGTCATTGTCCATGCTATCTGAGTCGATAGCAAGACCATCCACGTGATTGTCTTCATGTCCGGAAAAAGGTTGGGTTCGATCTATATGAATTCGAATTTTTTGGCCAAATTTTTCGATTTCTAAGTTATTATTATCGAATATATTTGTTATAGTATATGGGCCTTCCCAGTCATCGTCTAGTTTCCTTTTTCTAGTTCCGTCCGTCGTCCAAACTTTTTCTCCTATTTGGTACAGTGGCTGCATGCGACATATGTTTTTATCGTGATATTCTTTGCTTTTTTCCTTGGCTTTGATTAAGCGGTTTCGTGCTCTTTCCAAGGTTTCGTTGTGTCTTTTCTTCCATTTCTCTATCAAATCGTTGTACGTCAGGTTGTTTGTACTGTCGATAGAGGATGGTAATCTGGCTTTTCTTCCGAACGTTAGTTCGAAAGGCGTGTGTCCGTGTCCTTCATGGACAGATGTGTTGTATGCGAATCCGATCGTTTGGATGTTTTCGTCCCATCGTTGGTTTCTTTCTTCGGCGTTGATTGATGTTTTAATGAGATCTTTGATTACCGCGTGGGTTCTTTCTAAAGATCCATTGGACTGTGGATGATATGCAGTCGTTTTGCTTCCTCATAGAGGAAGCTTTGTTTTCGTGAAATTTTTTTTTTTCGAGATGTTCATGAAAACGTGTTCAGTATGTCTCAAAACACCTAAAAAACACATTTAGAAAAAATGTCCGGATGTATGTGTGTGTGTGTGTGTGTGTGTGTGTGTGTGTGTGTAGTAATGGTTGACCGCTCACAACTTGAGAACGGTTCGAGATATCAAGCTGAAATTTGTCACACATGTGAAGGGTTCACGGCGCATAGCACAATTTAATTTTTGGAAAAATCTATCAAGTTATTTTGTTTTCACATCATTTTTTCGAAATTCAAAAAATTATTTTTGGTCTCTAGCTCCCACAATTTTAGAGATATCGAGCTCAAATTCAGTATAATGTTGTACGAGTACAGGGAGATGCTCGATACCGAATTTGGAAAAAATCCACGCATTGCTTTACTTTTAAAGCGTTTTTTAATGTGAAAAAAACGATCTTTACACTCTAACTGGAGCAATTTTTGAGATATCGGACTTAAATTTGGTACGAAGTTGCGCAATGATCCAAAGAGAAACCCGATCGAATTTGAGCGAAATCCATCAAGCCATTCATATTTTATGGCGTTTTGAAATTTTTCCAAAAATCAATGTAACTGCTCTAGCTTCCATAATTTTTGAGATATCTGGCTGGAATTTAGTACGAAGTTGCACTACCATCAGAAGAGGTTTCGTATTGAATTTGGACAAAATCCAACAAGACGTTCAGATTTTATGGCGTTTTGAAATTTTTCCAAAATTCAATGTAAGTGCTCTAGCTTCCATAATTTTCTAGATATCCGGCTGAAATTTAGTACGAAGATGCACTATCATCCAAAGGGATTTCCTATTGAATTTGGATAAAATCTAACAAGCAGTTCAGATTTTATGCAAATTATTATTTTTCAAATTTCACATGAATTGCCCCATGTATATTGATTTCGACTTACATCACACTTACAAGGAGCCCTCAACGTCACGAAAGTAAACAACGGTGCAAAGTAGAACCTTGCACATTGCTTCCTCATAGTTTTGTACCGTTTTTAAATTATTGAGATGTAAAGTAGAACCTTGCTTATGGCTTCCTTATCTTCTTACACATTTGCCAAAGCTTCCTCTATGAGGAAGCCAAAATTGATCGACACAAGGTTCTACTTTACATCTCAATAATTTAAAAACGGTACAAAACTATGAGGAAGCAATGTGCAAGGTTCTACTTTGCACCCTTTTTTATTGGTGTTATGCCGAGGCTTCGCTCGAATTCTTGCATTACACTGGACAAGAAATTTCGTCCTTGATCGGTAAGGATGTTTTTTGGTGTACCGAACGTGTAGATGTAATGCCGTATGAGGGCGTTCGCTATATCCTCCGATGTTGTTTGTTTTAGTGGTACCATGAGTAGATATTTGGTAAATGTATCTTGGATGGTAAGTAGAAATCTGTTTCCTTTGGTTGTTTTTGGTAGTGGTCCGAATATATCCATTGCTATCTTCTCGTTAGCTTCTTCGGGTGTATCGGTGAGAATAGCGGGTGCTTTGAGTCTTATTCGTGTGAGCTTGGATTGTTGACAGGTTTGACAGTTCCGTATGAAGTCTATCATTTCCTTTTCCATACCTTTCCATTCGTAATTCTCTTTTAATCGTGCGATGGACTTGTTCTCGCCCAGGTGGTGGGTCAATGATCCTCCGTGGTTTTCCGCAAGTAATTGCTTCTTTTCTGCTTCCGTTAGTTGTCTTTCTTTGTGGCAGATTCTAATGGTGTTGTTTAGTTTGTGCGATAGAAAATTGAGGATGTCTTGTAGAGTTCCCTGTTCGTAGATGGATAGCGTTGGGTCGCTTATTACAAATCTTGGGTCTTGTTTTTTTTCGTTGAAGAATTCTATGGCTAAGTATATTTCATTGAGCCAGTTTTTCTCGTTGTAGGATCCTAATTCTACTGAATCGACTTCTGTGTTGGTGGGTGCCTTAGTGATTGGCATCCATGCTCCTTTATTAGTGTTTAAAAGTGTCTTGATTTTGTTGGTATGGTTCTCGAGTAGACACCATGTTGTGTAATCGTTGTACAGTTGAACTGGTGTGAGGATGGTGCTCTCGGTTGGTGGAGTGAGGTTTGTTTCGGCGAGGGCTTCTCGTGGGAGGTCTCGGGTGATAAAGACTCTCGAGAGTGCGTCAGCTGCGCAGTTTTCCTTTCCTTTTTTATACTCGATTTGAAAGTCGTATTCTTCCAGTTTGAGTCTCCATCTCATCAGTCTTGACGATGGGTCTTTGATGTTGAATACCCATACTAATGCCTTATGGTCTGTTTGTATGTTGAATCGTCGTCCTAGTAAATATTCGCGTAGTCTTTTGACTGACCATACTATGGCTAGCAATTCTTTTTCTGAGGTAGTGTAGTTTTGCTCTGCTTTATTAAGTGTTCTTGAGATGTAACAACAGGGATGTCCTTCCTGTGATAGGATTGCTCCTAATCCTACGTTGGATGCGTCTGTCGTAAGGGTGAATTCTTTGGAATAGTCGGGGTATCTCAATACCGGTGAGGTACATAGAGCATTTTTAAGGGTTTGGAATGCTTGTTCTGCTTGGTCATTCCATGTAAATGGTTCGTCCTTCTTGGTCAGCTGGGTTAGAGGTTTGCTGATGGTTGAGAATCCTTTGATGAATTTACGGTAGTATCCCGTGAGCCCTAAGAATCCTTTTGTTTCTGTGACGTTGGTGGGTCTCTTGAAGTTTTGTGCTGCTTCTATCTTCTTGGGGTTAGGTTTGACTCCATTTTCTGTTATAATGTGTCCTAAGTACTCGAGTTCGGGTCTAAGGTATTCACATTTGTCGGGTTGTAATTTCAATCCTACTTGTCGTAGTCTCGTAAATAGAGTTTCGAGATTTTCGTGGTGTTGTTGTAGAGTGGATCCGAATACTACGATGTCGTCTAAGTACACGAAGCACGATTTTCCTACGAATCCTCGTAGTGCAGTGTCCATCATTCTTTGAAATGTTGCTGGTGCATTTTTTAATCCAAAGGGCATTCGATTATATTCGAAGTGCCCGTCTGGTGTGGAGAAGGCGGTGTATTTTTTACTAGCTTCTTCCATGGGAATTTGATGAAATCCCGAGCTGAGGTCGAATGCCGAAAAAAATTTTGCTTTTCCCAGGTGATCGAGGATGTCGTCAATCAGTGGAAGTGGGTAGGCATCTTGGTCTGTTTTTTCGTTGAGTTTCCTAAAGTCGATCACAATTCTCCATTTCTTCTGTCCCGATGCGTCGGCCTTTTTTGGTACTACCCATACAGGTGAGTTGTATGGTGACTTAGATTCTCGTATTATTCCCTTGTCAAACATTTCTCCCATTTGCCTGTTGATTTCTTGTTTGTGAGCTTCGGGGGGGCGATAGCTTGCGTTGTTGATTGGCTTATCGTCCTTGACTTTGATCACATGCTCTGTGTCGGGTGAGCACGGTAATGGGTCATTTGGTAGCGCGAATATGTCGTGGTAACGTGATATTGTTTGAGCCAGTGGTCCTCTGATCTTATCTTCAATGTGTGCCAATCGGGTGTTTTCCATGAGGATTTTTACTCGATTGATATCGTTGTGTGGCGTGGTGATTGTGTTGATTTTTACGGCTTCTGAAGTGATTTCTGATTGTTTAAGGTATATTGGTAAGTGTTTCTCGTTTGTAAAAGGTACTTTGATCGTGTGATTTTTTACACGGTATACTCCTTCTGGGATGATCGGGTGGTCATTGATAGTGGCGTAACCTTTCTTTTGTACGGTGGCTATGTGTAAAACCTGATGTGTTTTGGGTGGTACTTCATAGCCTGAGTTCTCCAGTTTGTAGTGTATGTTGTCCAACATGAGCGATCTGTTGGTGATGGCGAATTCGTATTTGTCCAGGAACGGTCGTCCTATCAATCCTTCTTCTTCTAAGGGGAAGTCGTCGGGTATGATAGAGAAGGGTACTGGTTTTCCTAGACGTATCAAGTGTACTTCGTGTGTTGTTTTGTGTACTTCGTTTCCCATCCTAAACGTTCTTGGATTGATTGTTACTTCTTGATAACAAGCTGGATGGACCATGTGTTCCTTGACCAGATTTATTGATGCTCCTGTGTCGATGAGGTATCGTCCGGTTGTTCCGGATCTTCCCAACTGCCATCTGCAGTGCCATAGTAATCCTCCGGTGCTGAGAATTCTATCTGGTTTGTTTGATCGTATTCTTGGTATGGTTCTTCCTCTTGCTCTTGTGTCATGTTGTTGACTTGTGGGGGTCGCTTTTGGAACTGGCCCGCTTGAAAACCCTGCTTCCTGAAGCAACGTTCTGCAGTGTGGCCGTTTTGTTTGCAACCTGTGCAAAAGAGTTTCATTCGGTCGAATAACGGTTTGGCTTCAGCCTTGTTGAAGCTTCGGTTGCCTTGTGATAATCCTGTATTTTGGTTCGAGTGAGACGGCCGTGGTGGATAGTTGTTCTGTCTCACTGGTTGGGTCCGATTATGTGTCGGTGGAGGGGGTCGGTTAGCTGCGGGAAGCGCGTTTCGTCGTCGCTCCAACAGGAAGGTTTCCGTTTCGAGTGCCTCCATGCGTGCGTCACGTAGTGTTTTTGGTTGTGCGCTACGTACTTGCATGCATATCTCGTCGCGTAGTCCTCCGATATATGTTTTAATTATATTACGCTCTTCGATCTTTAGTGCAATACGTGTTTCCATGCGAGATGTATCTGCGCTGGCTTCGTTTTGTATAGTGTAACGAAGGTCGTTGTATCTTTCGAGAAATCTCTTATCGTAGCTTCTCACGTTTTCGTTGAGTTGTTTGGTTGACATGAGTTTGCTGCGCGCGAGTTCGTATGACGTAGCTGATGCTACGTTATCTCTAAGGGCTTGGAATAGGTCGCGGTAGCTGTTTATCTCTAGGCCTCTGATGTTTCGTTCAGCTTCTCCTACTATGCGTTGATTGACAATGAGGTCTAAAAGTCTTTCTGGTCGGTCACAGACAGCTTGTGCGCGTTTTACCGATCGTATAAATTCTTCTACCCCGACGTCATCGTGACCTCTGAGCGTTCTCACATAGTTGATTGCGCTGCTTGGTGATTCAGAGTCGGCTAGGTGCGGTTCGTACTTTCTGTTTGATGTTTCTGGTGAGGAGTCTGGTGTTCCTCTTCTATGGTCGCGTGTTCTGGATCTCTCTTCTCGAGTTTGTGAGGCTGTGAGTAATCCCATAGTCGCGTTGAATACCGGGTTTATAGGAAGTTTTGGTGCTTCGTCCTCGGTGATGTCGGCTTTTAAGTGCTTCCATATGGCTTTTATTTCGTTGGAACGTCTTTCGTTTTCTTCTCCTAGCGTGAGGACTCCTGTCTCGACTCGTTCGAGTCGGAGGGATATCGAATCTAATTTTTCTAAAATGAGCATTGTGCTCCGATCCTCTGTGAGGGATTTGTTGGGTGACGTAGCTCTCGACATGGTTGGTGTCGTGTTGCAAGGATTCTGGATCCTTTTTATTATATCAGTTCCACTGCTGCTCGTTTCTCCGCTGGTTTGGAATTCCTTCCGAACGCGATATGTCACGAAGGCCAGTGTGGTTACGTTTTTTTTTTTAAGCGCGGTTTTATTACAACCTTTATGCTTCGCAAGCTGCTACAAGCTTGTTTGTCATAGAAGTTCACATTCGGTTTTTATTGACAAGGTTCTCAGTTCACGGGCTGAGTTCCACGATTTATTATGCTTACCGGTGATTGCTTCGTATGAACGTTGTCCCTTTGTTGAATGGTGATGTCTCCGTTGGAGGACGTCCCAGGGTTCGTATCGGATAGTCTCGATGTGAATTTATTGAAAGTTCAGGGTCCAAGTCGTGGCTAATTCTGAGATGTAGCTCGTACAAATGGAATAACTTTCGGCAAATCGCGAGTACTATCCTGGCAGGATCGCCAAAATGTTACGGGGCTCGAATCAATAAAGACTGTTTAAAAAGGAAGAGAAGGCTATAGCTTTCACTATAGTCTCTCTATGATTTCTTTTTATTCGTATAACAGACTATTACAATATTATTCGGCGTGGAATCTACAATAATTGATATCCGTAGAGTATAATTATATATAAGACCGTCGTAGGTTCGATGGTCCGAGTAGACTGGTTTTCGGGGTGTCCGAGGTGCGATATATATAGTTGTTCCGAGTGGTATCTAGAGAGAGTTGGTTATCTCTAAGTCACAGGGAGAGTTCATCGTCATCGCTGGGCAATGGTCATCCGGGGGTGGTATCTAGAGAGAGTTGGTTATCCCTGAGTCACAGGAAGAGTTCGTCGTCGTCGCTGTGCAATGGTCATCCGGGGGTGGTATCTAGAGAGAGTTGGTTATCCCTGAGTCACAGGAAGAGTTCGTCGTCGTCGCTGTGCAATGGTCATCCGGGGGTGGTATCTAGAGAGAGTTGGCTATCTCTGCGTCACAAGGAGAGTTCGTCGTCGCAGCGTTACATCCCCCTGAGTAGATTGGACTTACTCCCGGAAGTCATGTCGTTTCCTTGGTGGTCGACAGGTTTTTACCAGAGGTGCCAGTAGTTGGATGTCGTTGTGGGTTCTTCTCAATCTGGCTCTCATCAGTCCGATTGTGGTTTTCTCATTGCATTTGCTTTGGCATGCTGTTTCGGCGTCTATGTCCATTTTCCGTAGTTGATTGTAACGATCTGTTAGATCGATTAATTCGATCGTTCCAACTATTCTCCATGTCTGATGGTACAGCTTGGCTTTTCCGAGGTCTTCTGAGAAGAATGTAGTGTCATTCAGTGGTTGAACTGTTTGTGTTGTCGTCATTGTCCATGCTATCTGAGTCGATAGCAAGACCATCCACGTGATTGTCTTCATGTCCGGAAAAAGGTTGGGTTCGATCTATATGAATTCGAATTTTTTGGCCAAATTTTTCGATTTCTAAGTTATTATTATCGAATATATTTGTTATAGTATATGGGCCTTCCCAGTCATCGTCTAGTTTCCTTTTTCTAGTTCCGTCCGTCGTCCAAACTTTTTCTCCTATTTGGTACAGTGGCTGCATGCGACATATGTTTTTATCGTGATATTCTTTGCTTTTTTCCTTGGCTTTGATTAAGCGGTTTCGTGCTCTTTCCAAGGTTTCGTTGTGTCTTTTCTTCCATTTCTCTATCAAATCGTTGTACGTCAGGTTGTTTGTACTGTCGATAGAGGATGGTAATCTGGCTTTTCTTCCGAACGTTAGTTCGAAAGGCGTGTGTCCGTGTCCTTCATGGACAGATGTGTTGTATGCGAATCCGATCGTTTGGATGTTTTCGTCCCATCGTTGATTTCTTTCTTCGGCGTTGATTGATGTTTTAATGAGATCTTTGATTACCGCGTGGGTTCTTTCTAAAGATCCATTGGACTGTGGATGATATGCAGTCGTTTTTATTGGTGTTATGCCGAGGCTTCGCTCGAATTCTTGCATTACACTGGACAAGAAATTTCGTCCTTGATCGGTAAGGATGTTTTTTGGTGTACCGAACGTGTAGATGTAATGCCGTATGAGGGCGTTCGCTATATCCTCCGATGTTGTTTGTTTTAGTGGTACCATGAGTAGATATTTGGTAAATGTATCTTGGATGGTAAGTAGAAATCTGTTTCCTTTGGTTGTTTTTGGTAGTGGTCCGAATATATCCATTGCTATCTTCTCGTTAGCTTCTTCGGGTGTATCGGTGAGAATAGCGGGTGCTTTGAGTCTTATTCGTGTGAGCTTGGATTGTTGACAGGTTTGACAGTTCCGTATGAAGTCTATCATTTCCTTTTCCATACCTTTCCATTCGTAATTCTCTTTTAATCGTGCGATGGACTTGTTCTCGCCCAGGTGGTGGGTCAATGATCCTCCGTGGTTTTCCGCAAGTAATTGCTTCTTTTCTGCTTCCGTTAGTTGTCTTTCTTTGTGGCAGATTCTAATGGTGTTGTTTAGTTTGTGCGATAGAAAATTGAGGATGTCTTGTAGAGTTCCCTGTTCGTAGATGGATAGCGTTGGGTCGCTTATTACAAATCTTGGGTCTTGTTTTTTTTCGTTGAAGAATTCTATGGCTAAGTATATTTCATTGAGCCAGTTTTTCTCGTTGTAGGATCCTAATTCTACTGAATCGACTTCTGTGTTGGTGGGTGCCTTAGTGATTGGCATCCATGCTCCTTTATTAGTGTTTAAAAGTGTCTTGATTTTGTTGGTATGGTTCTCGAGTAGACACCATGTTGTGTAATCGTTGTACAGTTGAACTGGTGTGAGGATGGTGCTCTCGGTTGGTGGAGTGAGGTTTGTTTCGGCGAGGGCTTCTCGTGGGAGGTCTCGGGTGATAAAGACTCTCGAGAGTGCGTCAGCTGCGCAGTTTTCCTTTCCTTTTTTATACTCGATTTGAAAGTCGTATTCTTCCAGTTTGAGTCTCCATCTCATCAGTCTTGACGATGGGTCTTTGATGTTGAATACCCATACTAATGCCTTATGGTCTGTTTGTATGTTGAATCGTCGTCCTAGTAAATATTCGCGTAGTCTTTTGACTGACCATACTATGGCTAGCAATTCTTTTTCTGAGGTAGTGTAGTTTTGCTCTGCTTTATTAAGTGTTCTTGAGATGTAACAACAGGGATGTCCTTCCTGTGATAGGATTGCTCCTAATCCTACGTTGGATGCGTCTGTCGTAAGGGTGAATTCTTTGGAATAGTCGGGGTATCTCAATACCGGTGAGGTACATAGAGCATTTTTAAGGGTTTGGAATGCTTGTTCTGCTTGGTCATTCCATGTAAATGGTTCGTCCTTCTTGGTCAGCTGGGTTAGAGGTTTGCTGATGGTTGAGAATCCTTTGATGAATTTACGGTAGTATCCCGTGAGCCCTAAGAATCCTTTTGTTTCTGTGACGTTGGTGGGTCTCTTGAAGTTTTGTGCTGCTTCTATCTTCTTGGGGTTAGGTTTGACTCCATTTTCTGTTATAATGTGTCCTAAGTACTCGAGTTCGGGTCTAAGGTATTCACATTTGTCGGGTTGTAATTTCAATCCTACTTGTCGTAGTCTCGTAAATAGAGTTTCGAGATTTTCGTGGTGTTGTTGTAGAGTGGATCCGAATACTACGATGTCGTCTAAGTACACGAAGCACGATTTTCCTACGAATCCTCGTAGTGCAGTGTCCATCATTCTTTGAAATGTTGCTGGTGCATTTTTTAATCCAAAGGGCATTCGATTATATTCGAAGTGCCCGTCTGGTGTGGAGAAGGCGGTGTATTTTTTACTAGCTTCTTCCATGGGAATTTGATGAAATCCCGAGCTGAGGTCGAATGCCGAAAAAAATTTTGCTTTTCCCAGGTGATCGAGGATGTCGTCAATCAGTGGAAGTGGGTAGGCATCTTGGTCTGTTTTTTCGTTGAGTTTCCTAAAGTCGATCACAATTCTCCATTTCTTCTGTCCCGATGCGTCGGCCTTTTTTGGTACTACCCATACAGGTGAGTTGTATGGTGACTTAGATTCTCGTATTATTCCCTTGTCAAACATTTCTCCCATTTGCCTGTTGATTTCTTGTTTGTGAGCTTCGGGGGGGCGATAGCTTGCGTTGTTGATTGGCTTATCGTCCTTGACTTTGATCACATGCTCTGTGTCGGGTGAGCACGGTAATGGGTCATTTGGTAGCGCGAATATGTCGTGGTAACGTGATATTGTTTGAGCCAGTGGTCCTCTGATCTTATCTTCAATGTGTGCCAATCGGGTGTTTTCCATGAGGATTTTTACTCGATTGATGTCGTTGTGTGGCGTGGTGATTGTGTTGATTTTTACGGCTTCTGAAGTGATTTCTGATTGTTTAAGGTATATTGGTAAGTGTTTCTCGTTTGTAAAAGGTACTTTGATCGTGTGATTTTTTACACGGTATACTCCTTCTGGGATGATCGGGTGGTCATTGATAGTGGCGTAACCTTTCTTTTGTACGGTGGCTATGTGTAAAACCTGATGTGTTTTGGGTGGTACTTCATAGCCTGAGTTCTCCAGTTTGTAGTGTATGTTGTCCAACATGAGCGATCTGTTGGTGATGGCGAATTCGTATTTGTCCAGGAACGGTCGTCCTATCAATCCTTCTTCTTCTAAGGGGAAGTCGTCGGGTATGATAGAGAAGGGTACTGGTTTTCCTAGACGTATCAAGTGTACTTCGTGTGTTGTTTTGTGTACTTCGTTTCCCATCCTAAACGTTCTTGGATTGATTGTTACTTCTTGATAACAAGCTGGATGGACCATGTGTTCCTTGACCAGATTTATTGATGCTCCTGTGTCGATGAGGTATCGTCCGGTTGTTCCGGATCTTCCCAACTGCCATCTGCAGTGCCATAGTAATCCTCCGGTGCTGAGAATTCTATCTGGTTTGTTTGATCGTATTCTTGGTATGGTTCTTCCTCTTGCTCTTGTGTCATGTTGTTGACTTGTGGGGGTCGCTTTTGGAACTGGCCCGCTTGAAAACCCTGCTTCCTGAAGCAACGTTCTGCAGTGTGGCCGTTTTGTTTGCAACCTGTGCAAAAGAGTTTCATTCGGTCGAATAACGGTTTGGCTTCAGCCTTGTTGAAGCTTCGGTTGCCTTGTGATAATCCTGTATTTTGGTTCGAGTGAGACGGCCGTGGTGGATAGTTGTTCTGTCTCACTGGTTGGGTCCGATTATGTGTCGGTGGAGGGGGTCGGTTAGCTGCGGGAAGCGCGTTTCGTCGTCGCTCCAACAGGAAGGTTTCCGTTTCGAGTGCCTCCATGCGTGCGTCACGTAGTGTTTTTGGTTGTGCGCTACGTACTTGCATGCATATCTCGTCGCGTAGTCCTCCGATATATGTTTTAATTATATTACGCTCTTCGATCTTTAGTGCAATACGTGTTTCCATGCGAGATGTATCTGCGCTGGCTTCGTTTTGTATAGTGTAACGAAGGTCGTTGTATCTTTCGAGAAATCTCTTATCGTAGCTTCTCACGTTTTCGTTGAGTTGTTTGGTTGACATGAGTTTGCTGCGCGCGAGTTCGTATGACGTAGCTGATGCTACGTTATCTCTAAGGGCTTGGAATAGGTCGCGGTAGCTGTTTATCTCTAGGCCTCTGATGTTTCGTTCAGCTTCTCCTACTATGCGTTGATTGACAATGAGGTCTAAAAGTCTTTCTGGTCGGTCACAGACAGCTTGTGCGCGTTTTACCGATCGTATAAATTCTTCTACCCCGACGTCATCGTGACCTCTGAGCGTTCTCACATAGTTGATTGCGCTGCTTGGTGATTCAGAGTCGGCTAGGTGCGGTTCGTACTTTCTGTTTGATGTTTCTGGTGAGGAGTCTGGTGTTCCTCTTCTATGGTCGCGTGTTCTGGATCTCTCTTCTCGAGTTTGTGAGGCTGTGAGTAATCCCATAGTCGCGTTGAATACCGGGTTTATAGGAAGTTTTGGTGCTTCGTCCTCGGTGATGTCGGCTTTTAAGTGCTTCCATATGGCTTTTATTTCGTTGGAACGTCTTTCGTTTTCTTCTCCTAGCGTGAGGACTCCTGTCTCGACTCGTTCGAGTCGGAGGGATATCGAATCTAATTTTTCTAAAATGAGCATTGTGCTCCGATCCTCTGTGAGGGATTTGTTGGGTGACGTAGCTCTCGACATGGTTGGTGTCGTGTTGCAAGGATTCTGGATCCTTTTTATTATATCAGTTCCACTGCTGCTCGTTTCTCCGCTGGTTTGGAATTCCTTCCGAACGCGATATGTCACGAAGGCCAGTGTGGTTACGTTTTTTTTTTTAAGCGCGGTTTTATTACAACCTTTATGCTTCGCAAGCTGCTACAAGCTTGTTTGTCATAGAAGTTCACATTCGGTTTTTATTGACAAGGTTCTCAGTTCACGGGCTGAGTTCCACGATTTATTATGCTTACCGGTGATTGCTTCGTATGAACGTTGTCCCTTTGTTGAATGGTGATGTCTCCGTTGGAGGACGTCCCAGGGTTCGTATCGGATAGTCTCGATGTGAATTTATTGAAAGTTCAGGGTCCAAGTCGTGGCTAATTCTGAGATGTAGCTCGTACAAATGGAATAACTTTCGGCAAATCGCGAGTACTATCCTGGCAGGATCGCCAAAATGTTACGGGGCTCGAATCAATAAAGACTGTTTAAAAAGGAAGAGAAGGCTATAGCTTTCACTATAGTCTCTCTATGATTTCTTTTTATTCGTATAACAGACTATTACAATATTATTCGGCGTGGAATCTACAATAATTGATATCCGTAGAGTATAATTATATATAAGACCGTCGTAGGTTCGATGGTCCGAGTAGACTGGTTTTCGGGGTGTCCGAGGTGCGATATATATAGTTGTTCCGAGTGGTATCTAGAGAGAGTTGGTTATCTCTAAGTCACAGGGAGAGTTCATCGTCATCGCTGGGCAATGGTCATCCGGGGGTGGTATCTAGAGAGAGTTGGTTATCCCTGAGTCACAGGAAGAGTTCGTCATCGTCGCTGTGCAATGGTCATCCGGGGGTGGTATCTAGAGAGAGTTGGTTATCCCTGAGTCACAGGAAGAGTTCGTCGTCGTCGCTGTGCAATGGTCATCCGGGGGTGGTATCTAGAGAGAGTTGGCTATCTCTGCGTCACAAGGAGAGTTCGTCGTCGCAGCGTTACAATTATACTCGCTCGCTCTCACTCTCACACACTCTCGCTCTCTCTCACGCACACACGCTCTCTCTCTCTCACACACACGCTCTCGCTCGCGCCCGCGGTACAAGTCGGACGGCCCTCACACTCTCTCACTCACACGCACGCTTCCGAAGACAAAATAAAATAAAATACAAAAGAAAACCGCGACACTCATCCTCCCAGCGATTGCGGCTCCTCAATCCACCGCGTCAAACGAATTAAAAATAACAAATAAATAAACAAATAATTTCCACACACACATGCACGCGGACCGTCCGTCTTCCCCGCGCAATCCCGGAAATCTCGCAATCGTATCACCAATTAATTTACGATAAAAGTGCGCGATCCTCAACCAATTCGGTGCCGGCGTCACTAAAGTCGAATGCCAATGGAGTTTGCAGAAAAAAGGGAATTTACCACAAACGTGATCCTCAACCAATTCGGTGCCGGCGTCACAAAATTAATAAGCAAAGGGAATTTACAAAAATGTGATCCTTGACCAATTCGGTGACGGACTCACAAAATAATTAATACGCGAGCAAACCCCATCGACTCGACTCACTCAACATAAAAAGAAACGGTAACATACGATATACGAAATTGACTGTTCCGCGACGAATCGCAACCGACAAAACCCACGCCGGGACAACAAACAACGAATCGAATAGTTCGACCTCGTGGCCGAACCGTCGTCGCGGCGAAAAAGAAAATGATGATTCGAATAAAACAAATGCATGATTACAATGATATTTTAAGTTCGTCCCGAGATGATAATCAGATAGACGAGACTCACCGGTACGGAAACGACGATTACAAATCCCCGGAACAAAGATTCGAACGGTATTAAATCGAAATCTCCCACGGGACCATTTCTGTCTCTCGGCCCTCCGGCACTCGGAATATTTGGCTTCCGGAACCTCCCGTCACGACGACTTTCGCAGAACAGCCCAGATTTGCGTCGTGACAGGTGGCTCGTGCCCTTACGCCCCTACTTTCGCACATTACATCGCCGGAGGGGGCAGGCGACCAACTCTGACCCCTCACCCCTCGCGTATTTTTCGGGTGTCCACGCTCGCGATATTTCTCCTCTCGCAATTCGGGAAACGGAGAAGTCCGTGTGGCGTCTTGACGGGAGGTACCCCGCTTCGCTGACATGCGGGAGACTACCCCTCTCGTCTCGCTCGATTGCTTCGCCCAATCCGAAGCTCCCGGTAATAATCGTCGTTCGGCAACGTCTCGTCGTTCGGGACGATTACACCCGAGTAAAAATATGCCCACTGGCTAGGGTATGGCTAGGGTCTGGCAGCTCGCTGTACGCTTCCGCGGGGTCTGGGCAGGGTCTGGGACCTGTCTGGCTACACGCTGTCTTTTGGAGGAAAGCTTGGGAGTCGCGTCGAGTGTCTGGCAAGGGTATGGCAGTGCCAGACGGCACTGATTCGCTTGCACCCGTGAGCGCGTATGGTGTCTGGCAGGTGTATGGCAGAGCCAGTGAGGCGCGTATGGTGTATGGCAGGAGTATGGCAGAGCCAGACGACACTGTTTAGCTCGTTCGTTGGGACTGTAACTGTGTGGCCCACCCATGCAACCGTTGGGATTTCCCTTATCTTTGGGGATAAGCATAGAGGGTCTACATGCCCTCTATGCTCATCACTATGAAAAGGATGTGGATATACCGAAAAATTGTGGGTGATTTTTTCTTTTTCAGCCATTATAAAATGTATTTTGATAAAACGTGTTTGTTTAAAAATTACTTTATCGATCTAAATCATCAATAAAGTTATTGAATTTCTATAATCTAAATTAAATTCCTGTGATATCAATCAACGCCATAGACTTTCGAGATAAGTATGATTACCTTTTGAATACACTGGAATAAAAAATTAAAGGATATGACAGACATCCCAATTTTTTAGGTGTTTTTCAGACGGCTGAGACTCAGCGAAAAATAGTTGAAGAGCATCGATGAAGCAGTAAATTCAAGCTTCTTGTTTGTAGTTTTGAGATCCTGAGTTCGAATATATTTTCCATTGGCCATTTCTGAGAAGGTATAAAAAGTCAGGAGTGAATTTTTTTTTAAATTTTTTCTCTTCTTTCAAAAGGCCCACGGGCTTCGGTGATTTTTTCTGGGTGAATCCATTTCAATACTCTTTTACATTGATTTTTCCTCTTGTAGTTAAGCCGTTCTTTATGATGATTTGTTTTTGAGATATGAGCTGTCAAAGCCAAAAAGATCTTTTTTACTTTGATGACTCATAACTCGGGTACTGATGATCGTACAGAAAATAGAAGTATGGGTTCGGAGACTTCAAAGTATCTTCTCTAAGATTATTCAATTTTTTTTCGATGAGAACGTATTTTTTCGATACGATAAGCCTGATGAAAACAACGTCGAAAAATGCATTTTTACGATTCTTCACTTGACTATGGATTACTTGGCAAATAATGGATGGACTAAGAATTAATTCGTTTTTCTTTTCAACCTCAAAGTATCTCAAAAAAATCCTTATGAGTGCGAATCATTGCGATTTTTTTTTCGTTGTAATCCGAATGATAGAAATTGTCGCTTTCACTAAAAGTCAATTAGAGGATCAATTTTGTTCTAAATTAAATATTCAAGGATGAAATTTCTTTATTGTCAATAATGCATATGTTCCCAACGGAAAATATTGATTATTCCAGAACGAAAACGTGAATTTTTATTTCGCAAAAAAAAATTTTAATTTAAAAAATTAATAGTATATTATGACACTAATACGAAAAAAAAAATTTTTGACGAGTGTGAATTTGCAGAACGAGCCGAAGGCGAGTATTGCAATCACACGAGTCCAGAAAACGTTTTTCGTACGAGTGTCGTACGAATTTTTATGTCATAAGGTCCGTCAATGCGGTTTGAAGCGAACGAAGTGAGCGTGAAATCGCACTTTTACGGACAGCGTGACATGAATTTTTTTTTTCAAACTTATAAAATCATTTTCATCAAATCTTCTCTTGTCTTTTATGAAAAAGTTCCATGTAACCCTTTTTCGGAAGCAAGCTAATTAGTCAAGGTTTAACAACTCATACCGCGTATCATAAAATTACTTCGAAAATCTCTCACAGTTGAATAAACTATGCTAAAGATCCAGATATTTTTCAACCATCAAATCGTACCTAAAAAAAATATTTAAAAAAGCTACATCGCGCAGTTCTGGAGAGACAGCGCCATCTGCGCTCACTGCGGAGCAAGAGAGGGAAACGATTGCACCAAGTGACTCGTCCATCGCCTTGACGCGCATGCGCGGCGGACGTGCCGAGCGCGGTGTGCGAGAGGGGCACCATGTCGGGTAAGCGACGTTAGTGAGAATGGCTACCGAACCCTGTCATGTGCTTACGTGAAAAATCATCGGATGAAAATCTTCAAGTGCTGAGGTAAGTTCACAAATATATCGCATTATAAATGAGACTGAATTGTCAGTATATGAATCTCGTTATTTTTCTAGGTTATGTTCTCTTCAGTTAAGTATTAGAACAAGATTGATCGCTTGACACTTGACCCCGGCAAACATAACCTAAAAAACTTACAAGCGGCCGGATAATACAAACCCAAATTCAATGCCACCACACAAAAACAACTTCAATACACATAATAACAAAAACTAACATGGTAAGGACCTTAGATTTCGGAAACAAGGGCCAACAATTATAAATGTACAAAAAATGAATACGGAATAGAATAGATTTTTTTTTTGTTGTGAAACCGTTTTCGAAATTGTCTATTAATTTGATCCACAAGTACGCTCAATTGTTTCATGTAATAACGAGCATATCTTTTAAAAAATCAAATATGCACCCCCATTATAGTTCCATCTTTCCATCTTTAATTTTGACATAACATTTTGCCATGTTTGACTATATGATTTTTTTTTTGCCATGTTTGACTATACATTTTTTTTCAGATTTGCTGCACAAAAATTTGACGTTCGATTACTGGGTGTCATGAAGATCCTCGCGAGATGGCTCGGGGAAACATTCGGATAACGGTTTTGAGACGTGGGACCGCAAAGCATAGATAAATTGCTTGCGCAATGTGTTATTAGGATGGTCCTCGAAAAAAATGCACGTTCTCCACCCTCCATATGGTTCGAAAATTTAAAAACAAATTTTTGTATTTTTTCTTTAATTTTCTTTCATTGCCTTGGTTTGCCTGATTTGATCGAAGAGTTTTTTAAGAAGTTTAAAAATTGATTATTTTTTCGCTAACTTCAATTTTCTTTTACAATTACCATCATTATTTCATTACTTTCTGATATCATTTTTCACGCTATATATTTCTTCTGGGTTTACTTTCCCGGGTGCGGGACACCTAAAAAAATGTAATGTCGAATTTTATTCCATTTTTTAAAAGTTATTTCTACATATTTTACGTATACCAATATTTTTTGGTGTTTTTTGACATAGTTTTCACAATATACATTTTTTCAGCTTTCTTACCAGCTTTTTCGTATTTGAATCGGAAATATGACAAATAATTCCAATTTTTTTTAACTTTCAGGCTAACCAAGGCAACGAGCAAAAAATCGCGAAAAGAAAACGGAAATTAGTTTTTCATATTTTCGAACCATGTTGCGGGTGGAAAAATTGAATTTTTTCAAAGTCAAATGAGAACTACCCTAGTGTTCCATGTTAAGGCACCCGAAACCGAGAAGGAACCAATTAGGTGATTGAAGGCTGAATCAGAAAATCGACGTATGAGATGATGACGATGACGCTATCTGCGATTACGAAAAAATTAATTAATATTCTCCAGATACATCCACAGAAAACGATAACGATGCGTCTTTAACAAGATTCCGACAATACCTGCATGCAAATTATTTTTTAATTTTATAGAAAATTTAAATTTATTTATCGAGCATTTACGGTACGAAATAAGTTGATCTTGTATAATTCTTCATAAAAATAGGACGTTGATTTTTATTATAAGATATCGAAACCATGGTTCCGCTGTTCTATCCCCAACTACGAGCCAGCTATCTAGCTGCTGTTTGGGCCAGCCAGACCCGTGCTATCGTGCACCGCCATACCTTTCCCAAGCACTGGCCACACTGGAGCCAGATACTAGCCAGACCCTTCCCATACAGCAGCCAGTTATCTGGCTGCTGTTTGGGCCCGCCAGACCCTCGCCATCGCGCACCGCCATACCTTTCCCAAGCCCGGGCCAGACAAGAGCCAGATACTAGCCAGACCCGTCCCATACAGTAGCCAGACGCTGGCTACCGTATGGGATCGTCCGCTGAGCGCGACTCTTGCCATACCCCTGAGCCAGACCCACGCCAGTGTCTTGCCATGCATCCGCCATACCCTGAGCCAGACAGTAGCCAGACGCTAGCCATACCCTAGCCAGTGGGCATATTTTTACTCGGGCAAATATGAAAAATAAAATAAAACAAAAAGAATTAATTTAAATATGTTCAATTTCCCTATCCTGACCATGGGCTCGTCGGTGTCGTCGTGACGGGAGTAGCGGGAGCAAAGTCTGGAGGGGCGCGAAAATAATTCGCGTTACAATATATATATATATTGTTACGTCCGGGTCGACACCATGCCATACTATTCATATTTAATCATTTTTCTTTTGGGGATTACTATTTTTGAAATATTAAAATTAAATATTATTATTCGATAATTTTCGTGACGAACATTCGTTCTCACAACGAACGAACGTTCTCACCGCAATACGATCAGAGTGCACGGTGAACAAGCTTCAAGCATTCTCACCGTCTCTCGACGAACGAACGTTCTCGCCAAAAATATGAACCGAGTGTACGGGGACCAAGCATCGATAAGCGTTCTCACCGTCCACGTGAGTCGTCTCGCGCGCGATAAGAAACTGCGCCGGACATTTCTAAACTGCAAAAACCGTGGGATAGAAATATTTCACTAACAGCATTTTTGATCGATGCTGTTAGTGGGGGAATCTCCCAAAACGTCTTGCTCGTTGCATCAAGCATCGAAACAATTCAGTATTCATCGGGAAGTCTGAGCTGCGCGTTCGTAATAAAAGCAAAGACTTAGAATCGCGACAGTAACCTCGTCGATGCTCGGTCACCTCACCTCACGAGAAGATACCAAAGTGTATTCAATTTATATTTTAATACCGGAGTTTGATACCAAAGTGTAATAACCCAGTGTATACTGCAGTGTACAATACCAGCAGTTTAAATCATTGTTAAATTCATTCAGAATATACCTTTTTCTTATTGTTAAACAATCACCGAGTTCGCGAAGTAAATTTTATACATCCTCACACCCTAGCGGCTTCGAGGTGTTCCATATTTCTCCACTTTCTCTGAAACTCTTTTTTTTCCGTATTGTGGTGCTTAGATCGCCTTGCACACAATACATATTTTGCTCAAGATTTGGGTGTGCTAGATCGCCTTGCGTGCCAATCTTGTCCCCTAACTCTCGCTGCGCTAGATCGCCTTGCGTGCGAGAGGTATTTCTCGGTGACCGGGTGCTAGATTGCCTTGCGGTCGGTTACCGAATCTACAACTAAGTACGAGATTTGGTCGTGCTAGATCGCCTTGCATACCGATCTCGTTCCCTCATACGCGTGGTGCTAGATCGTTTTGCACGCGGGTACTTCAAACATTCTTGAAGTCGATCCATTCCCTCCACCCATAACACTCTCACGAGGAGCTTCACGCTCATGGGCAAACGGCGAGGGGGTGTGAAGTTTCAAATTCGACGTGCAATAGCGATCGCATTGGGCCGATCTTCCGGCAACAAACAGCAACTGCGTGTCGCAGTCGCTGCAGTGGTCGAATCTTCGGGACTCAGCCCAGCGGTTCTGCCCGTGGCTCGAGTGACCCCACGAGTGATCGCACCAATAACTCCCCAAACACCGGAGACGACAACGATCGGATTACGACAGGATCCAGAAGTAGTCACAATCGATTAGACTACCAACGAACGGTAAGTCATTTTCATCACTACCCATCGATTATTCGACAATCGCTCCTATCCCTGGCGAGAACATTCTCGCCTCAAAAGGAGCAAACCCTTTAATACGATGCGTTCTCATCTTAATCGCAAGCCCAGGACGTAACAATATATATATATATATCTTTGAGGCATGAACCGTTATATCATATCGCGGAGATATGGCAACGATGTGATCTCATGGTTGCCGAATCTCCGCACCATCCGAACAGCTGTCGGCGAGAATCCGCAAAATCGTGTTTCGCTGAGAAATACATACGGGGGAGAGCACGGGTTTATCGGAAATGCTCGGGACAACTCGGCTTTCTACGCCGAGATAGCAGACGTATGTGCGTTGAGACTGGCTCGCGCCGGTAATGAACGTAGCCTTCTGATTGGCCCGCTCTGCGCATGATCGGACCGGCGGCGGGAGATGCGAATGTGACAGAAAGAGTTTATAACTTTCTGACACTGCGTTTGAGGTTATTCGTCTATATGTTCACATTCGCATCTCCCGCCTATATACCGGGTGTCCCATTTTAATCTTACACTTGATTTATCTCGAAAAATACGACTCCGATCAAGAATTGAGTCGAATAAAACTTGAAGGGCCTGGAGGGGGACGTACAAAAAAATTTTTTTTTTTCGTCCAAAATTCAAAATGGCGGTGTTAAGGTGGCTAACATGTTTTTTTTGAATGGAACCATACTAATTCCTTCGCACCAAAAATTTTGTCATGTCAAAACTGACATCTTTTGTAGGAAACTTTTTTCGATAAAGTTCATAATTTTTTGGTTAGAACACAATTTTTCAATTGACTATTTTAGCGTTATCCAGGATGTACCACGAGGAGGTAAAGTCTTTAACATCCCATGTGTAAGTGTAAGTGTAAGTGTAAGTGTAAGTGTAAGTGTTAGTGTAAGTGTAAGTGCAAGTGTAAGTGTAAGTGTAAGTGTAAGTGTAAGTGTAAGTGTAAGTGTAAGTGTAAGTGTAAGTGTTAGTGTAAGTGTAAGTGCAAGTGTAAGTGTAAGTGTAAGTGTAAGTGTAAGTGTAAGTGTAAGTGTAAGTGTAAGTGTAAGTGTAAGTGTAAGTGTAAGTGTAAGTGTAAATGTAAGTGTAAGGGTAAGTGTAAGTGTAAATGTAAGTGCGTGTGAAACACTCGCAAAGATTAGGTCTCTGCGGCTCGTCACTTCCGCAGTATTTTTTGACTCCAAACCCTCTTTGTGACCGTACTCCGAACCCTTCCTAAAGGTGTTCAAATATTCCACCATTCATATTCAAGCATGTCTGAACTCGTCTCTCAAAGGCATCAACTGTTCGCAAGAGAACATCTCGCGGGACTGCCCTGCAGGCAGCTCTTATCCGCTCCTTCATATTCTCTCGTGTTGTTGGAGCTCGACGGTAGACGACGTCTTTGAGGTAGCCCCACAAGAAAAAATCGGGAGCGGTAAGATCAGGTGACCTCGGAGGCCAGGGGACCGGACCATCTCGACCAATCCACCGTCGACCGAATGTCGCGTCGAGATAATTTCGAACCACACATGCCCAGTGAGCGGGTGCACCGTCTTGCTGAAACCACATTTGTTGACGTGTACCGAGATCAAGATCTTCTAGCAAAACGGGCAATTCATTTTGTAAGAAATCGAGATAACGGGCAGCGTTCACATTTCCCTCGAAGAAGTAGGGACCTATTATTTGCCCGTTAACAATGCCACACCAAACATTCAAACTCCACCGATGCTGGTGATCGATCTGTCTCACCCAATGTGGATTCTGATCAGACCAATACCGAAAGTTCCATCGAATTGTCTGACCTCGGTTGTTGAACGTAGATTCGTCACTGAACATAACGAATCGGAAAAAGTCTCTGTATCGACCGATTCGTCTCAATGCCCACCGGCAAAACGCTATCCTTCGCAACGGATCAGGATTAGGCGTGTCTTGGTGGAATTGTATCCGGTACGGGTGGAGTCTCGCACTTCTCAATACTCGGTGCACTGTGGATCTAGGAAACCCCAGTCGTTCCGAGATAACTCGAACACTCACATGAGGATCGATTGCTATCATGGCTAAAATAGCCAGGTTTCGAGCCCCATGCGGGCCATCGAAATCGTTGATGACGTTTCGGAAACGTTGGCGTTGGCGGATCATCCAACCTGACCTCGCTCTCCGTTCGAGGGCTTGGATTGTCTGCCGTGATGGGTGACGACGATGAGGATACTCACGTCGATACAAATTTTCGGCTCGTAAATAATTCCTCCCACAACTCCCTAAGATTAGAAGCATATCAACGATTTCGTTGGGCCTGAAATCAGACATTGTTGAATTGCCGTCAGCATTAATTAAAAAAGATAATATTAAAACAGCTCGTCACTGTTTGGATTTTTTTTCTCTTCAATTCGTCGCTGTTCAAATTCTTCGGTAAGCTGGATACGGATAGGACGAATTTTCATAGTCCCTCATATCAGACTTAGAGGTATGAAACTTTTCAAAATTTTTTCAAGTTCCCTTCGAGAAAGGATAGAAATAAGAGAAAACGAAATCTCAAAAGGAACGCTTGTAGTAGACTTCTGTTTATGAACCCTTCCTCTTTTTTTGAATCCAATAGGTCACCACTTGAGATGTTCTCTTACGAACAGTTAATGGTTTTGAGAGACGAGTTCAGGCATGCATAATGGGAGGCAGAACGTTTGCCGCTCGGTCTCTTTCACTCCACCGTGAGCACCAATAGTGCCCTCTCTCTTGCGTGCACAAGCGTTCTGCCTCGTCTTAAACATAAATGGTGGAATATTTGAACATCTTTAGAAAGGGTTTGGAGTACGGTCACAAAGAGGGTTTGGAGTCAAAAAAAACTGCGGAAGTGACGAGCCGCTGAGACCTAATCTTTGCGAGTGTTCCACACGCCCGCACGCACTTACACTTACACGTACACTTACCCTTACCCTTACACTTACACTTACACTTACACTTACACTTACACTTACACTTGCACTTACACTTACACTAACACTTACACTTACACTTACACTTACACATGGGATGTTAAAGACTTTACCTCCTCGTGGTACATCCTGGATAACGCTAAAATAGTCAATTGAAAAATTGTGTTCTAACCAAAAAATTATGAACTTTATCGAAAAAAGTTTCCTACAAAAGATGTCAGTTTTGACATGACAAAATTTTTGGTGCGAAGGAATTAGTATGGTTCCATTTAAAAAAAACATGTTAGCCACCTTAACACCGCCATTTTGAATTTTGGACGAAAAAAAAAAATTTTTTTGTACGTCCCCCTCCAGGCCCTTCAAGTTTTATTCGACTCAATTCTTGATCGGAGTCGTATTTTTCGAGATAAATCAAGTGTAAGATTAAAATGGGACACCCGGTATATATATATACATATATATATATATATATATATATATATATATATATATATATATTGTGACGTTGTGAGTCACAATTTTTCCCCCCTCACCCAGCTCGAGTCCACCACTTGCTGCTGCGATGATAGGTAGTATGTAAGAATTGTATTTGCGCGAATTCCCGACCCGAGAACCCGTCCCCTTCCTACACCCCCCCCCCCTCGTTTCCCGTAAATTTCAATGCCGGAGTGAGAACCGCGGATCCATCGAACTAACGTCGCCAGCGAAGAGGATAGGTGAGCGGTCTGAGAGGGAGAGAAGGAGATGGAGCGAGGTACGGGAGCACTCGAGAAGACAACAAACCGCCGCCGCCCCCCCTGACTCCTCGCCCACCGGCTACTCAAGGCACCGAGAGACGACTTGGCCCACCGTTCCGAGGGGGGGACGAAAATCGCCTAAATTTTGAAATATCGCCGACGGCTCCCACCGGACCATCTCCCGATCGAACTTTAAGCCCTCACCTCACCCCGATGACCCCCGAAGATGCCACGGAGAAGACGACGGATTCTCACTCCGAGCTGGGTCGCGATATAGATTAGAGCGTGCGTGAGCGAGTTGCGAGTTATTATTTTTGCATTTTTATTGTATCGAGTTGCGAGTTTTCATTTCTAGTTTGTATCGAGTTGCGAGTTTATTATTTTTCTTTTGTTTGGATTGAGAATTGGTTGTGTTCCCCGGTAAAGAGAGTGAGAGTGACCCGCGGAGAATTGTCCCGCGGTGTGTGCGTGAGTGAATTTCCCCAGTACCCCGATCCCCTTAGTCCCCCCCCCCCCAAGCGTTTCTTACCCCGATCGTGGATTATTAGACTGCGGGTGCAACAGTAAGTGGTGCCCCGTCGTATCGTAAGTCTTTTTTTATTGTAATTGGTAATCCCTCCCCCTCCCTCATTTTTGCAGTGTCGAGGCACTTTTGTAAGTTGAAGAGCCGGAGTCAGGATTGCCCCCCCCCCCCCCACCCCCTGATAGTCCCTGTGCCCGCCGACGGCTAGCCGCGTCGACGGTTCATTCTTTTTGTAGTTTAGTTTATTAGTTTTTTTTCATTGTTATTTTTCCCGACGGTGTTACTCCCGGATTAATGAGTAACTGGCGCCCAAAAATCCCCCTCCCTGAGTTCCCCTGATTTTTATATTTTTCTAATTTCCCTTCCCCATTAGCCCCCTCCCCCGTGAATCCCCGATAGCGAACGACCCGCCGACTATTATTATTATTATTATTATTTTCAATTGATTATTATTATTCTATGGTTATTATTATTATTGGCTTCCCCGAATGATGAGTGCGTGACTTTTATTATTGTTTTTTTTTTGTATTAATTTTATTGAATGGTGAGTGAGTGATTTTCATTATTATATTCTTTTTGTGTGCGTGATTGACCCCCTCCCGCGTTTAGGTAATAAATTATATTGTTTCTTTTTAGTTTTTGGTACTTTTGGTTTTCATTCTTTTTTTTTTATTTCTTATTCTGTGCGGAGCAATGGTCCGGTGGATCAGCAACAGGGCTGACACGCCGCGGACCCGGGTTCGATTCCCGGTCAGTACCATGCAAATTTTTCGGCGGGTTCCAGAGCGAGGACCGGTTCTTTCGAGAACCCGGGGTTCGTTTTCGGAGCGTGGTGCTGGGAAAGTGTATAGTGCTTCCAATTGTGTAAACACCGTGGTTCGGATTCCACGTAAAACAGTAGGACCCGGATACATTGCATTGCCTGGCTAAAAACCGAAAGACTGCAGAGCATGTCTACGAGGGCTCAGCTTGGCGGGTCGTGGGATACGCGGGTGTATGCGCGGGCGGCACAGTGTGTGGGACGTGCGAAACCACGACTACAGCTGGGGCGTCTGTCGCGACATCTGGCGGGCCACCGCACAAGGGACTTGAGACAAGTCGACAGGGGCTCAGTCTTGGGAGCGCTTGGGACCGCGTGAGCTGGCGGCACTGGACACAGCGGCAAACTTTCGGGTCCGCTAGCCCGAAGGCGAGCCGCCCGTCAGGTGCGGACACCTCGCGGGCCTTTGGCGCGACTGTGATCCGAGACCCGGACCTGGCCTCTGGCGCTCGGCTGTTGGTGATACCGTGGTGAAGCGTACGGGATGGTACCAGTGTAGGGCGTGCGAACCACGACTACAGCTGACTGACTCGTGCGGCACCGGACGGACCACGTCGGAATCCAGACTGGGACCCGAGACAGAGCTCGCCCCATTCTATGTCGGGGCCCTAGTACAATGGTTCATGGACTGAGTGCTTGGTCAACGACAGAAATTCAAATTCAGAAATTCATTTCTTATTCTGCCCCCCCCCCCTCCCCGTGTGTCCATTTTCTCCCTCTGCCAAAAGTGGTAGGTCACAAATTGGCGCCCAACGTGGGGCCCTGGTAAGCGAGGGTACGTCTTTGGAGTCACGACCTTCGTGCCCCCCCCCTCCAGAGTCGTCCTTCGCTTATTACAAGCTCAGTAAGCGCTCGCCTCGACACGTAGAGCCATCCCTCACCCGTACAAAATTTATTTGTCAAGAACCGACCGATATTTCCCCGCTACCCCTTCGCCCCCCCCCTAGCCCCCTTCACGCGTCGAGAACATTTTATTTTATTTGATTTTTACTTCGTGTATTGAGAGACCCCGTTATTTTCCTGCGAAGTAAAACAGTTTTTTTTTGCGTTGAGCACCCCGGCCACACTCGGTGGCCGTGGCAGTGGCTATCATCCGATCTTCATTTTCCTGTCTGAGTTAAGAGATTTTTTTTTCTCCGAGACCCCGATATTCATTTTTTTTTGTGCGAGATCCCGATACAAAATTTTTTTTTTTTTGGAGTTGCGATACGTTTTTTTTCCCGTGAAGAAATCCCGATCCCATTTTTTTTTGTAAATCGAGAGTTTTTTTTGTTGTGCGAGACCCCGATATTTGTTTATTCTTTTGTGCGAAGTCCCAATTTTTGCGTGGAAACTTGAGATAGTTTTTTTTGTGCGAGACCCCGATACTTACTTTTTTTAGAAGTTGAAATACGTTTTTTTTTCCGTGACGAAATCCCGAGCCCATTTTTTTTTTTGTAAATAGAGATTTTTTTTTTTTGGTACGAGATCGTGATTTGGTTTTTGCTAGATTTTTTTTTTCTGAATATTTTGGGGATTTTTCGGGTTGATCATGGACCCGTACGAGATGTTCTTAGTTTCCAATCCCCGCTTTAGAGTAACAGCTAACCGGACGACGGAAACCGTTGTTACTACGAGCAGTGCGACGACGACCACAACCAGCATAACCACCTCCGGTATCCACACGACCTGTACCCCCCCTAGACCCCTCTCACCCCTCGTAGCCCCAGCACCCACCATCCCTCCGGCAGTAATGGAAGAAATTCGTGCATTAGAGCGCGATTTGAACAATACCCCGACGACGAGATTCTTTCCCTGTGTGACGGAGCTTCCCTCAGTACCCTAGGACGAGAGGAGACACGGTTGGACCGGTACTGGCGGTACCTAGTTCGACGTGATTACCCTCAGGTCAAGGTCATGTGGGACCCTGCCGTGGACGAACGCGGCTGGGTTGACCCTCACGCGCCTTTAGCTACCCCCGTAGATCCCAGCGAGAATACCCCCCACCTTCCCTCACCGAATCCTCCCGAGGCCCCCATCCCACATACAACGCCCCTACTCGACCCTACCTGTATTCAACCCCCCACCCACGTGCCATTACGCGAACGAAGTCCCATCCCAGATACCCGAAAAATAGATAATTTCCAAAGGTTTGGCCCAAGATTCGCAGGACGTCGTGAAGAGGACGCGGAGGAATTCCTCCTCCTCCTCGACGAATATTGCACGAGTCGTGGATTCACGGACACGGAGGTGTTGCAAGTCCTGTCGGTGTCCTTCACTGACGAGGCCCTCCGCTGGTACCGTGTGGAACATTCATCCTGGTCGTCCCGTCCTGAATTTTTATCTGAGTTTCGTTCCCGTTTCAGCCCCATCGACTTCCAGGAGCGCCTGCGTAGAGAAATGCATCTCAGGACGCAGGGCCCTGGAGAGTCGAGTGGTGAGTTTATTACGAAAATGCGGACGTATTTCCTTCACCTTGATCCCCCGTTGTCCCTTGAGAGCCAGCTCAATATTTGTTTTGAGAACCTACACCCCGAATATGCCTGGCACCTGAAACGAGAAGAGATCTCGACATTTTCCGAGCTCCAAAAAAAATGTAAGCGAGTAGAAGCCCTGCAAGAACGTACCCGAAATTACCGACCCCCACCCCCAGCTTCCCAATCTGTTCTCCCGTCCGCAGCTTTCGTTTCCGTAACTAAGATTTCCCGAGAAAACGTCCCAGACATTGGTTACTTCCCCCCACAATCCCCACTTGAAAAGCTCATCCCCTCCTCTACCGCAACCCCCATATGGCGGCAGCAGACCCGCGAAGACCCGACGTCCAACACCCCCGTCTCCCCGGATAATGTAGCCGCCATCCACGATAAATCACGAAATTTCCGTCGGGCCGGAGGCCCACCCCCACCCCTACGTTCGAGTAATTCCCCTCCTCCTCATGTAGCGTGCTTTAATTGTAGACAGAAGGGCCATGTTTACCGCGATTGCCCGCAACCGTTAGGGTTATTCTGCAAAGCATGCGGAAACCCTGGTTATGATGAAAATGCTTGCTTGCGATTCCAAAGTCGTCGTGAGGGGCATCCCCGATCACCCCGTCAAACGTATCTGTCCCCGTTTCCCAAATCATTTACGCGACGTCGATTTTTGCAACCCCCCCCCCCCCCCCCCCCCCGACCACACCGCTGCCGCCGTACCAAATTACTCCCCCACCCGACCGAGTAGGCCTGCCCCATCAAGCTCCCCTGTACCCGTGCAAATCGTAGCCTGAATGCGTTATAAAATTTTTTTTCGCCCCCATGGTCGAATTTTTTTTTTGTGCAACCCCGAATGCACCTAGCCCTGTTTCCCCGACCTCGTATGCGAGTGTGCTCAAGTGAGAACCGCGGATCCATCGAACTAACGTCGCCAGCGAAGAGGATAGGTGAGCGGTCTGAGAGGGAGAGAAGGAGGTGGAGCGAGGTACGGGAGCACTCGAGAAGACAACAAACCGCCGCCGCCCCCCCTGACTCCTCGCCCACCGGCTACTCAAAGCACCGAGAGACGACTTGGCCCACCGTTCCGAGGGGGGGACGAAAATCGCCTAAATTTTGAAATATAGCCGACGGCTCCCACCGGACCATCTCCCGATCGAACTTTAAGCCCTCACCTCACCCCGATGACCCCCGAAGATGCCACGGGGAAGACGACGGATTCTCACTCCGAGCTGGGTCGCGATATAGATTAGAGCGTGCGTGAGCGAGTTGCGAGTTATTATTTTTGCATTTTTATTGTATCGAGTTGCGAGTTTTCATTTCTAGTTTGTATCGAGTTGCGAGTTTATTATTTTTCTTTTGTTTGGATTGAGAATTGGTTGTGTTCCCCGGTAAAGAGAGTGAGAGTGACCCGCGGAGAATTGTCCCGCGGTGTGTGCGTGAGTGAATTTCCCCAGTACCCCGATCCCCTTAGTCCCCCCCCCCCCCAAGCGTTTCTTACCCCGATCGTGGATTATTAGACTGCGGGTGCAACAGTAAGTGGTGCCCCGTCGTATCGTAAGTCTTTTTTTATTGTAATTGGTAATCCCTCCCCCTCCCTCATTTTTGCAGTGTCGAGGCACTTTTGTAAGTTGAAGAGCCGGAGTCAGGATTGCCCCCCCCCCCCCACCCCCTGATAGTCCCTGTGCCCGCCGACGGCTAGCCGCGTCGACGGTTCATTCTTTTTGTAGTTTAGTTTATTAGTTTTTTTTCATTGTTATTTTTCCCGACGGTGTTACTCCCGGATTAATGAGTAACTGGCGCCCAAAAATCCCCCTCCCTGAGTTCCCCTGATTTTTATATTTTTCTAATTTCCCTTCCCCATTAGCCCCCTCCCCCGTGAATCCCCGATAGCCAACGACCCGCCGACTATTATTATTATTATTATTATTATTATTATTATTTTCAATTGATTATTATTATTCCATGGTTATTATTATTATTGGCTTCCCCGAATGATGAGTGCGTGACTTTTATTATTGTTTTTTTTTGTATTAATTTTATCGAATGGTGAGTGAGTGATTTTTATTATTAAATTTTTTTTCTGTGCCTGATTGACCCCCTCCCGCGTTGAGGTAATAAATTATATTGTTTCTTTTTAGTTTTTGGTACTTTTGGTTTTCATTCTTTTTTTTTTATTTCTTATTCTGCCCCCCCCCCCCCTCCCCGTGTGGGTGGGGCTCGAAGTTCAGAATGAGCAATGTTCAGAAAGGCCAAAATTTCGAACGCGCGATGCTTCGAACGACAATGTCACGAATGGTCGCGGCGTAGAATGAAATTGTTCCGAATGATCAAAATTTCGAATCGGATTGTAGCCTTCCGAACGCCTACCTTTCGAGCTTTCTCACGTGGAAATGATCAAAGTCAGAGATATGCCGTCGCGGACTTTTTTATAGGAAATTTATTTCTCTACAACATTGTTTATGTGAACTTTTTGTCTACATAGCGTTGTTTATCCAGCGTTTGGACAGAAACAAACAAAACGATAAGAAAATCGATGCATTTTTACCTTCCCGTCAAAACGCTGGTTAAACAACGCTATATAGACCAAAAGTTCACATAAACAATGTTGTAGAGAATTGAATTTCCGATAAAAAAGCCAGTGACGGCATATATCTAACTGTGATAATTTACGCTAATTTTTAAATTAACGATAATTTTTAAAAATAGAAAACCGCTGCGGTTTTCAACATTTTCTGGCTTTCGAGCTTTCCCACACGTAAATTATCACAGATAGATATATGCCGTCACTGACTTTTTTATAGGGAATTCAATTCTCTACAACATTGTTTATGTGAACTTTTGGTCTATATTTCGATTATTTTCGAAAGTAAATCGATTTCTTGAGTATAAATTGATTTGATTATGAGAAATATATATTTTTTAATCGATTTTCTATCGAAAATAATCGAAATATCGATTTTTCGCAAGACAGATTTCATTTTTCTTTTATTTTTTTGAGATAGGAATTCATTATCATATGTTGAAATTTTGGAAAAACTCGAATTTTTCCAAAATTTAAAAAAAGAAAAAAAAATATTAGCAATCCGACACCCACTCCAATTTTATGAAAAAAGTTCTTCAATTTCAATAAAGTATCTAGGAAAAAAAATGTATCAAAATAAAAAGGGGTAAAATAGCAGTTACCCCTTGATAAAAAAAAAGGGTGGTGGGGGCAGGGGGAGGAGGGGTCTAAAAAAATTTAAAAAAAATTAGTGAGGTCGTGGGATCCCAAAGATACTAGAAAAAAATCAGCGACCACATCGGAGAATAGAAGGGTTTCAGTCCGGTGATTTCGGCCGTTTTTCCCCATATATATGTATAAATATGCAGTAGACCTCATGCAATGAGAAAGACGGAATCCAAGTGAGCAGGTGCTAATTGAAGATAACGGTGGTGCGAGAGAGCCTGGTAATCATAGCTACAATGTAAGCGAAACGCGCGACTGGATTGTCGCGAACGAGACGCAAACGGCGAAAAAATTCTCCGAACCGGAGCCGTCATCCACAAGCATTTACGTGCGCGCGTGCTATATCAAATATCGATCGACTCCGTCGGTAATTTCCCGGTTGGATTATACACGCTGACTGTGTGCGCGCGAGCGCAATTCAACGAGCGCCCGAGATTGCTTGGTTGCGTACCCTTCTTAACCTCCAACTTTCCAATTTCGCCGCACCACGGCTGTGGCGCTTATCCACGCCCACTGCGTGCGTGCGAGCGCAATCCGACGAGCGCCCGAGATTGCTTGGTTGATTACCCTTGTTAACCTCCAACTTTCGGATTTGGCCACCAGGTTCGCACGTCTTCGATCGGAACCACTAAAAAGGCCTCCTCCAGACATCTCCCAACTCATCTCTGTATCAACGCACCTTGAAGTGCATGGTGAAAAAGAAATAACTAAATTTTTTCCAGATTATTTTGGCAACTGTAAATTGAGGTAGTATTTATTTTTTAAACATATCTTTATTCACATACTTACGTTGATGAAAAAATATATTCGACAGCCAATGCTCGATAGTTTATAACCTGCTGTGGTCGAAAGGTAAGTAATAATGGAAAAAAAGGCGTGGGACGAAAAAAAATTGTGCTGAAATCTACTCATCTGCAATTAAATTAGCAGTTATTTCTCCAGATTATAATGATTGTTATTATCATTACTATTTTTTTAAGGGTAAATCTTGCATAAGAAATCTAGCTTTGGGTAGTGTCGGATTCTTACCGACTGAAACCCATATCTTCTCTCAATAAACTGCGAAAGCTTATCGATCGCTTCATATGCCCACCTCACGTAACATTCATGCTTGTTGTTCATGAGTAACTTAATCAAAGGGCCTTGTAATCGGCGATCTGCGTTTTAGACGATACAAGCTCCCGCGAGAGTGGAGTCTCGACGAACTGAAAATACAGTTTATGAGTAACTTAATCAAAGGGCCTTACAATCAACCATCTCCGTTTTACACGGAGCAAACTTCCGCGAGAGTGAAATCTCGACGAACGTAAAACACTCGTAGATCGGTTAATATGCCCACCTCATAAGACCTTATGAATTCATGCATGCAGTTTATGAGTAACTTAATCAAAGGGCCTTACAATCAACGATTTACGTTTTACGCGGAGCAAGCTTCCACGAGAGTGAAAGTTCTCGACGAACGTAAAACAGTCGTAGATCGGTTAATATGCCCACCTCAAAACCTTACCAATTCATGCATGCAGTTTATGAGTAACTTGCAATAAAACATCCCGAATAGCTTTTAAGCTGTAAAAAAGCGGGTTCCCAGAAGTACGTTACCTTGCTTATTTATGAGAACCTTATTTTCCGGGCAAATTACACGGGCATGCGTTAACATCGCATTTATCGCCATACTGACGTATGTATACAGCGAGATGCGGTTCGATTTCGTGGTTCGAATTGAAGTTCGATACTTCTCGTTGCATGTCGTCGTATTTTTTCCAGACTCCGGTATTTCGTCGGCAATACGCTGTGAAATGTGCATTTTGGAATCCCACTACGCCGACGAGTCTGGAAAATTAACATTGAAGAATTTACCGAATCTCACATGAAACAATTTATATACTAATTGTAAGCGACGGCGATAACGAGCTTACCTGTACACGACGTGAGAATTCTCATCGAAACGAAGTCGAAGGGTTTCCGGCAAACGTCGCAATTCGCACTTCAATCCGTTTCGTCCGACGGGCACGCGGACGTTACTTCGAATATCGAGTTCGATGAAAATATGTGCGTTCAAACTCTTATCCACAGTGCATTTTCCGGCGCAACCGCTGCAACAGCTGACGTTATGGATACGTGGCCAGAAATCGAGCGCTTTTTCCAGCCGACCGAAGCCTTCTCGGCAGATGACCTTATGGTTGACTACCATCAAACAGCGAGTGAATTTCCGCTTAGGACAGATAGAACACGTATTAGTCTCGAAAATGCTCGGTTCCGAATCCAACGTTTTCTCGACGACATTTACGATGCTATTCCACGCATTAATCGTTTGGGATAAAACCCGAGTGTCCGCCGTTTTCGTCGTTGTCGACGTCGAACCAAAACGGTTCAATATTTGCGTTCGCTCTCGCAGGACGGCGGGCGTAACACCATTATCGATCAACGATGCGACGAAATGTAGCATTGGATTCTCGGATTGTTCCAGGAAACTAGCGTAGTGGATGTCGTCTATAGCTCCGATTGTGAGAATACTTGCCAGTGAATCGAAAGCACAGGTATTCGTGACGAAATAAGTTTTCTTGTCGATCTTGACCGGACGGCGGCAGAGTGACCCGTTGGGCAGCAACCACTGCTATTTAGACTTGTTTGCAAGTAGATTCATCTGCCGTACTTCGGGAAATGCCTGAAAATATTTGCTTCCCGTTTTTCCAGATGATCGAAATCTGGCAGCAGCCTCTTCGTCGCCCCCGACATTTGACTGCGGCATTGGAATGAAACTCTTATCGCTACTAAGACGTTTCGTGGGACTCGGTTCTTTCTCAGTGAGGATTTCGATTGGATCCAAGTGTTCCTCATTACAATACAATTGATCGTCTGATGTAAAATTTTGACCGATCGAACTGTTGGACTCGCTCGAAAGTATACCACTGGTTATGGCTTCGCCGTAAACCGCACTGTCTCGTCCCTCAGCTTTTCTCCGCCAGTTTTCTTGCGACAGCAGGTCCGAATCGTTTGCACCAGTATTGTACGGTATTACCAATGATTCGACAGACATCGAATGGTCAGTTCTGAAAACTTTTTTTTCGAGCAACGTTGGAGCCGAATTACCCCTTTTTTTGAAATTCGAAAGTTGTGCTGAAAATAACAAAGTTCCGCCTTCTATATCCATTAAATGTTTTTTCAGAAATTTGTCAACCCGCAACGGCTTTGGGCGATTTTTCAACACCCGCGTTTTCAGGTCATTAAAATAACCCTCAACGTAACTGGACGTTGCCCGTGGTGCCACGTACGGCATGCTTACGGACGTCCACAGCGGGAACTCCTTTCCAATTCGCAGCAGCTGAAAAATAAAATCTGGAAGGAAAAACGGATTGAGTTCATCGCCAATTTGTATCGTGCGTTTTGCCCGGGCTTCCTGCTCTTGTACCCATCGCACAATAGGGGATCCGGTATTATCGTCAACTTCCGAACTATCCGATGTGTCCTCGCTACTATCGCTACCTTGCGTCTCAGCGGGTATATATCGGAACCTCGAACACCGATGAAATCTTCCAATCTTTTTCTGGCGTCTTTCGTTGTACGTACCTGTGGAATATCAATTTCCGAGTTTTCGTACTCTTGAAGTCCGACAACGCACGTGAGCGTGAATATCTCTTCGAACTCGACGAATGTTTGGCACTCGATCATCAGAGCAACGCACCGGACAAAGAAATCTTTAATTGCGCTTTATCGAACCGATTTCCAACATTTCCACCGCCAAATTGAATGGACGAGATGAGCAACATCAATCCGAATCAGAGTACCGAAAGTAGGGAATCGCCCGTGTTGTACCGCTGCAAAACACTGGTTCACGTATGATTTTATCGTGATGTGATTCGTAGCTCCGCATATTGCAGAAATAAGGGCTCGCGAATAATCGCAAACAACCTCTCGGGGTGCACTTGTTACCACCCGAATCCACCGCTTCAGCCAATATTCAATCCATTCCGTATCGTGTTTCTCCGACAACATTTGATAAACGGGCAACGTTGTTTCGTCGAAGTTTATGACGAGGGAATATAAAAAAATGTGTCCTGTTCTCCGGTCTCCTGAACGGATTTTTGTGACGATACTTCCCGTTGCATCAATACTTACGATTGGATTCTTCGCGATCCGACAATACTCGTTGTATGTGTGGTGCTGTGCGGGTGTCCCGTAAAAAACATAAAACGGAAAGTCACTATATCCTTGCAGAAGCCCCGCATATTCTTGCGAGTCGCGCATCCCTCGGAGAGTTTTGAGCAAATCTTGACCGTCAGATGGCTTGACGTCCAGCTCCGCGTCCGCTCCTTCTTTTTTTGCTTGCCTAAGTACGCCCTGGTTCGGCAAAATAGGCGGGATCGAATCACCCATTTCCATGTATTTACAGGCCTGCCGTTTCCTCCAGACGGCACACCCTTCGAAAGCTAATTCATTACGGGCGTCGGCCCTCCGTTTGCCGTTAAACGGGCGCTTAACGTCTTCGTGTTCCGTGTCCCGGGTGTCACGAGTTTCAACTTGGATCACCAATCCACCGGTATCCAAACGATTTTTTATCGCTCTTCCGAGAAAACAATTTCCGCATGCTTTGCTGCTGCAGCGGCCATAAATTTTCATTGCGTATGAATCATTGTGAAACGTGACGTCTGCGCGTTTGAAAACGTATGCGCAAGGAAACTTGAACTGCTTCCAATGTTCGATCGCGAGGGTGTTTGACCACACCCGTTTGGCGAGAAAACATTTTCCTCCATCTCCAGTGCTCGGGGGCGATGGTTTAATGGCGTCCCAGTTCTCCTGACTCAAGATTAAATCGAGCTTAATTGTATTTTTTTTTTTCGAATTCTCCAGTTCCAGAGTCAAACGAAGAATGTTCTCCATCGCTGAAGGGATGCAGAGATTCGTCACCGCTAACGTCAACAGCACTCGACTCCGCTTTTTCCACGTTCATTTGCTCGGGCGTGTCCAATAAAACCAAGATTCCCATTCGTGCCCTCGCAATATCGAGAATGTCGTTTCTGTTGTCGCGCACGTTAGTGTAGACAGCTTCGAATCCCCATTTGCCATCTAAATCCTCGCTCATTTGTTTCCAAACTGGTGATGACCATGCTGGAAAATTATTACTCACAAAATGCTGCATGTGTTTTTTGATGACGAGGATGGCTTCCGAAGGCGACACAGCAGGCCGTGGCCCTCTCCGGCGATCTTTTTCCATTCCGTCCGATGTTGCTTCAACGGAGTTCCTGTAATAGGATTATTTGTCATTATAACGTATTTAGTTCGATGATTCGAATAGGAGTGGGCGGCATTATGT
Organism: Diplazon laetatorius; assembly: GCA_963662125.1. NCBI lineage: Eukaryota > Metazoa > Arthropoda > Insecta > Hymenoptera > Ichneumonidae > Diplazon > Diplazon laetatorius. The sequence continues at coordinate 8,761,423 of OY759163.1, read as the reverse complement.
GAAAAAGTATTTATATGTGAAAGTACACCTAACGGATTGTCTAAAGTTTTCATGACGGTATTCGACCCCGTTCTTTTTGCTTCCTTATAAAGGAAGCTATGTGACGGTATCACGTTTTATTCGAGATCTTCATGTCCCCATGTTCAGAATGTGCCAAAACGTCGAGAAAACGCATTTGGGAAAAATGTCCGGGTGTATGTGTGTGATAGAGTGTGTGTAATGGCATCCGAAAATTGAAACGTGTATAACTCGAGAACGGTTTTAGCTATAGCCCCTAAATGTGCTGTCGTATGCAGCTCTACAGCTTCTTTATTGACTATGATTTTCGTCATGATTAAAGTCGTGGCTCAGATTATATGTCGCTTTCGAATTTCCAAAAAAAAGAACGTTTACACTTTAACTGTCGCAAATTTTGAGATATTCATCTGAATAGTTCATTACAAATAGATTTGTACCTAAGGTTGGTTCGTATTGCATTTAGGTCGAATCCGTCCAGAAGTTTCGAATTTATGATATTATTAATTTTTCGAAGAATCTAATTCATCAATATACATCCCGTCAACTTCAATCAATTGAGCTCCAACTTCCATAAACTAAAGAACATCATTCAGCCGTGATATGTATCGAATTTGGCGGAGATTGGCAGAATGGTTCTGATTATACAGAAAATCAAGTTTTTCAATTTTGAGCCTTGACCACCCGAGTAAAAATGATTGTATATACTTAGATACAATTATAGAAAAATCATATACAATCATATATATATTTATATATAGGTTGTTTTCAATTTATTATTGTATATAACGCTATACATTCGTATACATAATCCGATATCAATGTACTTGCATCAAATTTGATTTGATATCATTATACATAGTTCTATATATAATGATATATGGAGATACCATTTTCATAGGAAGTTTATATAATTAGATATATCGTATACAGTTATATATAATTCAATATACTCTTGTATACATATATATATATATATATATATATATATATATATATATATATATATATATGATCCGAAGATGTGTATCTTCGGATTTATGATCGTTTGTTCGAAAAAACATCAAGCGGAATCGTCGACCAATCACAGCGCTCGACGTCCCGCTTGTCGGCCAATCACGGCGCTCGTTGGTGCACACCGTTGTCGTAACGCTGGTGCGTGTAGTTTTATTCGGTTTAATAGAAACTTTACCATCGACAGTTTCTCTTATCACTATATTCTTGTTAAACGGTAAATTTTGTATCGATTTAACCCTTTATTATCAAAATCGGTTGAGATTTCATTTACGACGCTTTGCCACCTGGCGGCGAGACTCGGCTTCACTCCTCTATCGTCGTCGATGCTATTAATGATCAAGCATCGATGCAAATCGTCCGACAATTTGATAATAATGTTCCTCGATCGTTTCTGAATCGATCGAGACCAGTTACGTCGAAATCCGTTGATTATATTCGGATTTATGATCGTTTTGCCGAAAATACCAAGTGGAATCCGCTAGTCGACCAATCACAGCGCTCGACGTCCCCGGGTATCGTGATGGCTGCTGTCAATGTCCCAGCATCAACGCAACTCGTCCGACAGTTTGATAATAATGTTCCTGGATTGTTTCTGAATCGATCGAGACCAGTTATGTCGAAATCCGTTGAGTATCTTCGGATTTATGATCGTTTGTTCGAAAAAACATCAAGCGGAATCGTCGACCAATCACAGCGCTCGACGTCCCGCTTGTCGGCCAATCACGGCGCTCGTTGTTGCACACCGTTGTCGTAACGCTGGTGCCTGTAGTTTTATTCGGTTTAATAGAAACTTTATTATCGACAGTTTCTCTTAACACTATATTCTTGTTAAGGTAGTATATCAGTAAACGACGAGTCGTTGAACCCTATCTTTTTTTGCGACTTATCTAAAGAGCGAATTTTTCTGCATTTTTTGGAAGAAAAAAAAATGCACTTTATCGTATAGTTTTTAAGATATTAGTTGTTAAAGTTTGGCAAATTAACATGGGCGGTATAGGAGCATGAGTCGGTACGGCGCAGAATCAATGAGATTACGAGCAACCTAGTCGTGCAAGCCCATAAAAAAAACCTACCACGGGAAACATCATGAAATTTTGAACATCATTGCAATATTTCAGGATGTTTTATCGCATAGTTATTACGTATTTGTTGGTTAAAGTTTAAAATTCGGTTCCCGGGAACTGATTTGTGACGTCACGCCGTTTTACAGCGACGTGACAACCCAGCGGTACGGCAAGTGGAGAAAGATGTCTAGTGTTGTCGACGGAGGCGACGCGTAGTGTGACATCTATACACTACACGTCTGCTGCGCGCGGCTTTTCTAGCTGTGCGACCTTGTCACTTTGTCGGTGATAATTTATTCTGACCAGACATTCTGCGGCTTTTTTATGTCAATCCAACACCGATTTATTAATAAATTTGCCTTTTTCTCGAATTTGGTCGATACTCAACACAACTTCTGAAACTTCATAATAATTTCAAAATCAGCCGCCATCGGAAACTGGGTATTATGGGACGTCACGTCAGTGGTACCACTCTCATAAAAGTGCGGCGTAGCAACGTCTCAAGCTGCATTTCGGCACGTTATCATAGTAATGAAAATTGATGTATAATCATTGTAATCGGCGAAACGATTTTTTTATTCAAAAATATTTAATAATAATCCAATTGAGACTGATTTTTTGTCATAATTTATTGATTTTAACCATCATGAAGTAGTCGGTCGTTAGCGTTCAGGGAGTGGTATCGGTTGAAAAGCAAGTCAAGCGCTCTGCATAACGCAAAATAATCGATTGATTGTGAGCGGAATATAACAAATTCTCCGGTGCAATTAGTAGCTGATGGTCTATTTTACCATCGTGTATATAATTGTAATGCATTCTTTTGGTTTGAAGCTTTCTATACAAAGGCAAAATATACATATAGTCGCCTACTTGAGTTCAGCCCACAACTGATATACTACCTTAAACGGTAAATTTTGTATCGATGTAACCCCTTATTTATCAAAATCGGTTGAGATTTCTTTTACGACGCTTTGCCACCCGGCGGCGAGCTTCAAAATTTTTCGAAAATTGAAAAACTTCGATTTTCTTGGAAAATAAAGGCCGACAGTTTTTTTATTGATATATTCGTGACCGACAATTAAATCCGCATCGATTAACCCCCCAACCATCGAAATCCGGCGACATTTGAAAAAATGTCGGCTAACTTGACGGTCAAATTTGTTTATTTATTATAAAATTAACGACGCACCGACAGTTTTCGGTTTTGTGCCAACAGTTCCCGACAATTTACCAACAATTATTTAAAATTTTCCAAGTTCATATCGGCAGAGATGAATTGGGAGATGGCCAATGCCAGCGTTCTAGGCGGCGGCAAAACGTCAGACCGTTGGCGCTAAATTGTAGCGGCCAGATGCCGAACCCTGTTAAGTGTGATCCCCCAAAACCCGCAACTCGGGCGGTATTTCAGTTTCCAGCTATATCGGCTAAAGTGTGATCCTCCAAACGCGCGCTACTGCAGCTCTCGAGGACATAATCATGGGGGTGACACACAACACGCTCGCATGCATCCTTAATGTAGCTGGCCGCTAGTGGCGCTGGCATCCACGAGACCGGTGCGGCGGCTACAGCTGTATCGGACGTATAGGCAAAAAATAAAACGTATACGCCGTTGTTTTCTCGACGATGTTTTCTCATTTTTTTTTCGTTTCCATCCGAAATTCGTTTTCGTTACTGAAAATTGTGAGGTGCTAGAGTTGGAAAAAAACCGAAAATCTCGATCGAAAAAATATATAAATATTTATTAGAATTATACGTATAGTGTATAACAATGCGGTTTAACAACAAATCAGGTTTTTTCAGTGATGCAAAACTTGGATGTTTGATTTTCATGATTACTTTCGTAACCGGATGTGCAACCCGGCACGATGCACGTCGGTATCGTAGTCTGACGATGCACACAACACTCATTTTTTCTTTATAATAACAATTTACTGGATTTACTGAATCGTCGTCGCGTTTTCTCTGAGGTTAGGGCGGTTAGAACTCTGCGGCCGGCGTCTGAAGACGAGATTCAAACAAATCGGTCGCGTGACACCCAGCGCCACACTTCGGAACAGCTTCGACGGCTACATTGAGAATGCAAGTTTTCGTATCAGAATAAACGCGTGTGTCACCCCCATGGACATAATTGATGAATTGGTGGGGTATGCTTCTCCGCCGTTGCCTCGTCGACAGCAGAGCACCAAGGCTCCGCCCCCGTGAGCCATCGACGTTATGGGCCTACGCAGAGACGGTGTTTACGTTTTTCCCTCGCACTTTTATAAGTCCTACTCGTGATTCTCACTCGAGCTCTTTGCCTCCGAGTGGTCGTAGCTCATCGCGTTGAATACGATTTGCTATGACTCTCATCCTTTTTTATAGAAAATCGCATGCTGTCTCGCTTCACTATATTCATCTATTTATATATTTAACGTTATTATCAATATAATAATAATAATAATAATAATAATAATAATAATAATAATAATAATAATAATAATAATAATAATAATAATAATAATTCAATATAAATATGAAATTCGGCCTGGACAAATGTAGAACGATACACATTAACAAAGGAAAAACGATAGGAAGTCAAGGGCAATACGCAGAAACTCATGGAATCAAGCAAATGGAAGAGCAAGATATCTACAAATACCTGGGGATGGCCCAGAACAATCGTATAAATAAGACGATAGTCAAAAACAACCTGACTAGAGAGTTCAAATCGCGGATCCACAAAATTGCGAAAGCGAACCTCAACGGCAAAAACCTTATTAAGGCCGTCAACACGTATGCAGTCCCAATACTAACGTATAGCTTTGGCATCATTAAATGGACAACAACGGAAATTCAGTCACTGCAACGGAAAATCAGGACAATGCTCACGGACTACAAATTCCACCCCAAATCATGCTGTGAAAGAATGACAACACCAAGAAAGGAAGGAGGGAGAGGCCTCGTGGACCTGCAAACCCTACACGACAACCAAATACAATCCCTTCGCGACTACTTCCATATGAAAGCGGAAAGATCCAGGCTCATCAGAACAGTAAATGGAGCAGACAAAAACTTAACACCCCTCAACCTGAACGGCAGCTTCATACGACAAGCGGAAGACAGAGCTGTAAAAGAACAAAACTGGGCAATAAAACCTATCCACGGCCGGTACTACAGATCAATCAATGCCGAAAATGTTGATAAATACATGTCACACAAATGGCTTTTGAATGGTGACCTGTATGCCGAAACCGAGGCCTTCATGATTGCCATACAAGATCAGGTAATCCCAACGAAAAACTACAGGAAAACTGTCATAAAAGACCCCAACGTCACCGACGACAGATGCCGAAAATGTATGAGCCAAGCCGAAAAAATTGACCACATAATATCAGGATGCACGAATCTAGCACAAACCGAATACACAAGGAGGCACAACATTGTTGCGAAGATTATTCACAAAAAACTCCTCGAGAAGTACGAAGTGCAACATGAACGAACACCATACTATGCGTATATTCCGCAGACGATAGTGGAAAACGAAAACGTAAAAATATACTACGATCGTACCATATAGGTACTCGGACCATACGAGACTCCATAACCGGCCGGATATCACCATCCTGGAGAAGAAAGAACGCAGGTGCTACTTCATCGATGTAGCAGTCCCGGCAACGAGAAACGTCAACCGCACATATATTGAAAAATGCAATAGATATGCGGAATTGGCCGTAGAAACGAAAAGGAATTGGAATCTCGATGAAGTGAGGATCATATCCATAATCGTAAGTGCCGAGGGCGTAATCGATAAACGCCTAAGAGGAAATAGCATGCTAGGATTGCGACAAGCCACGATAGACGCCATGCAGAAGTCCGTAATCATCGATACCTGTCATATCACTAGAAAAATCATGAATATTAACTAGCAGAAAAATGCATTTTGTAATGGGCTAAGGCCTCCGAGATGTATTGTAGCTACCCACTAAGGAGAGAATAAAAATAATAATAATAATAATAATAATAATAATAATAATAATAATGTTAAATATATAAATAGATGAATATATAGTGAGAATTGAAGAAGAAAAAAAATCAGAGAGCCTTTCTTAGTCGTTTCGGCTTTTTTTAACGGCCAATATCATTACAATTAATATTAATAGTGGAAAATCGAAGTTTCCCTCCATTAATAATAAGATTGTTGATTGCTCGGCCAAGCAGATAATACGACCGGTCAAAATTCGGGTTGGGCTCGAAACTCGGAACGAGCAACGTTCGGAAGGGCTAAAATTCGGGACGCGCAATGCTCGGAACGAAAATGCTCGGAACGGTCAAAAGTTAGAATATTATATATAGGTATAGTTGCGTACCTCGTCCGCCGGCCGCGTGACTACATTTCTCGTCTTTCGAGCTTTCCTACGCGTAAACTATCAATGATAGATGCATGCTGTCGCGGACTTTTTTGTAGGAAATTTAATTCTCCACAACATTGTTCATGTAATCTTTTGGTCTATATAACGTTGTTCAGTCAGCGTTTGGACGGGAAGATACAAAAATTGAAGAAAATCAATACATTTTTATCTTCCCGTGCAAACGCTGGCTGAACAACGCTATATAGACCAAAAGTTTACATGACTAATGTTGTAGAGAATTGAATTTCCTAGAAAGAAGTCCCCGACGGCATGAATCTAACATTGATAGTTTAGGCGTAGGAAAGCTCGAAAGTTGAACAATGTAGTCACGCGGCCGGCGAACGAGGTACACAACTATAACTATATATAATATTCCAACTTTTGACCGTTCCGACCATTTTCGTCCCGAGCATTGCGCGTCCCGAATTTTGGCCTTTCCGAACGCTGCTCGTTCCGAGTTTCGAGCCTGACCCAAATTCGTGCGAAGCGATATGAGGACCTTCCTGACGAGTTTTGAAACCTGTAACATAAAATACGTTAAAATACACATCATATACGATTTGTTGACATCTGTATTTTAATTAGTTAAACAGTTTATGAGATCGATCCCTTATCCTTAATCAATATTGCACTTGAAATGATATGTTAGGTTTGTACGAAGCCTCAAACTACGACCGATCACTGCGAGAAGTAAGTTGTAAAGTTCTAAGAATGGTGAATCTAATAAATAAAATTTGATGTTTTTGACGCAGCCCGATAAATTACGCTCCGAAAAATTTCAATGGTTTCAAATAAATTTATTTGACAAGGACGAAAAAAATTGAAAGCTACAAAAAATTAGAAACGAAAGAGTAATTGTATTACTGAAAGTATATATTATTATATAAATATGTTATTTATCACAGGGAAAAAACGACCGCAAGTTTGACCTGGATCTGGACGCTACTCATAAGTTATATATGTATTAAATAATGTAAGTCAAGCTCGACAAGCCTTCGATAGCAAACAACTTTAACTTCAAAAGATCAAGAATTAAACGAACTTATAAGCCTTGCAGTTTTTTCAATTTATCGTTTGGTTTTGATTTTACTTTAACTTTTCCCGCGGCGCGATTATTTATTCGAGTTTGTGAGAATACTTTAACCCTGGTCAGAAATTGCAAATGCTGCAGCCGATGGTCTCTGCAGGGATGAGTGTGGTCGTACCACTCCGGAAACATCGGTGCTGTGGCTAACTCGATAGCGCTTGTGAGGTTTCGTACGAGGCCGTCTGAATGCCAATGGTCCTCCCAAAGTCCCGCGTAAGCCTTCAGCTGGGCTCCTACAATTGCCGCAAATTTTTCGGTCGGTCGCTTCAATTTTGTGACGGTCGGAGCATCGATATCGACGTTTTCATACTCCCGAAATTCGATGTACATCTCTTCTGGCGCCGAGTTCTCGATAGGTGTTTTCAGCATGTCAACTCGACAATTTTCACATGGTTTTTTCCGCAGGTTCCGATGCCCAATGTAACCGGCAAAAAAAACGATCGCATTTTTTTCATATAGGGTTACGTTTTCATGATCAACAAGATTACGTTGCGTTTCGTCCGTGTATTATTGCTCGATGGTATCCGATCCGGTAGAAACGTCAGCGATCGGATTTTCTTCTTCGAGGCAAATAGGATCTAAACTTAGATCGTCCGTTTTCTCAAATGCCATCGTCACGAGACTGGTCGGATTGAGAAGAGCCGATGCCTCAGGACAATTTACATTGCCCGCGTCAGTCGTGCCAATGTACCCAGTCGAGAGGATGTGCCTAATACTCAATCGGACCATTCTCGCCGTTGGATTCGAATTGTAACCCCCCCGACCCCGCAGTTTCGAAAAGAAATGTTCGACGGAATCCTGATTGCAAAGAGCCGCTGCCAGTTCGAAATCCGGATGTTCTTCTTTAACCTGGTGATACGTTTTCGAAATTGCTGTAACGGTAAACGGCAAACCTACCAAACACGGAATTTTTCTCATGGGACCCGTCTTGTCATCTTTTACCTCCCAGTCGGAAGCCCAGCTTATAAAATCCTCCAGAATCTTTTCGATATTTGGATTCCGATCCGACAGCAGCCTTTTTGCAGGATTGTGACAAATCAACTGGTACGCATTGCATGCATCAATAACCTCATTCATTCTCCCTGCGAAAGCAGCAGATTCCCTCCAGGTTGTGCTCTTGAGGCCGCACGGGTTTTCGCCTGCCATCAATATTGCCGCGGCGTACTTGTGGCTGAGCATTTGAAATGCGCGCTTTACGTTCATCGCTTCAAAAGGAGAAGGCGCAATATGAGCTGGTGTAATGTGAGACAACAACCTGGAAGTAGTGCTGCCACAGTCGAAATTCCACGTATCCACGAAGTCAGCGTACGAAGCAACGATATTACCATTACAATACAGTACCTTGTGTTTCCGGAGTAGGCTCATCAAACGCTTGACCAGATGTGGGAAATCGTACGACGCGAAGTATTTTTGTCCTGCACATTCGAATTCCAACGTTGCAGTGCATTTTACACCGAGCTTTGATGAGTAGAGCGATTGATTGGTAGATCCTTGATCGCACGTCGTCAGGACCAATTTTGCTCCAACTTCGTGAAGCCTCTTTAAACACTCCTGTAAAAGCTCGTGCAATGTGGCCGCTCCCATTCCCGGTGCCGTTAAGAAATAGGCGATTAACTGGCGCCATGGGTTTTTCGCATTCAGGCTATCCAAACAGAAGACGAGGGCATAACGAGCTTTTTCTTTGCGACGACCGTCTTTGGGTCCGTAATGCACGCGTCCTTCGATAAGATCGTATTTTACCGAATATTCGTCAAAAGCTTTGATACTCATTTCATCCCATTTCAGGCAGCAGATTCTTTCGATGGGCGGCAGTTGTGTCAGCTTTATTTTTAGTTTGTCGAAGATGATGGGACAAAATCCGGGCTCTATGTCGATTTCCGAGATCCATAGCTTTACGATGCTCACAGATGGAAGCGAGCATCCTGCTTTTAGCAAACGCTTGTACGCCGTAGCTGAGTAATAATACAGCTGCTTCGCCAAATCTTTTTCATCTCCTGCGTATGGGGCGTTCGGGCGGTGCAGTTGAAGTTTCACCAGTGCCCTTGCTGCTGCTTTGGTACAACCATTTTCATCAAGAAATTCATCCACGGTTTTCTTGCATTTTTTTATCAGGGCCGCATTTCGTTTTTGAGCTCGTCTCAGCTTACGTTTCAATTCCTCGTTTTGCTTCCGACATTGCGTATATTTGGCTACCAATGTTTTCTTGTTCTGGCGTTTTGATTTTCGGCTTCGTCGCTCTTCGTTGGTGGTCGGCTTTGCGTCATCACCAATCACGTTTTGTTTATCGCTCACCATGTTCTCGGTATGATTTATTGCGTTCACGCTATCCTTTACAGAGGTCTTCACGGGTTCCGGTGTGATATCCTTCCAGAGCATCATTTCATCGTCCGAGTCGTCAAATCTGAGATTTAAATCCATTGCGTACGTGCGTGTCGGTTCGGCTACCTTCAGGCTGAAGGTGCAATCCTCTTCCTCAGTATCCATTAACTCTTCCGTCCGGGTACGAGTAGTTACATCCACAGTTGACGATGGTTCCCCACCATCGGGTTGATCGAAGATCCTCGTCCTAGAAGAAAATATATTAGTACCTACCAACACCTTCGGATCTGACTTGTTGCCGCTCGGGGCTACTTCTCTTTCGATAAACGGTATGGGGATGGCCCCGCATCTTAATCTGCCATTCGTTCCAATGTCGCTCGGATGAAAATGGATAGCGCACAATCCGGCATTTCGCAGAGCCCCAGGTTTCCATTTTTTCAAATGAGGGTTGCCTGTAACCAATTTCACAACAACCCATTTTTTTTAATCACACTTCTTCGGGTTACCTATTCTTCCGTAAGGGTTTGAAGAAAAGAAATGGTCCCAGAAATGTTGTAGTGTGATAAGAATTGAGGTAAAATGGTCAGAAGAAAAGTTTGTCGACATAATAGTACATTGCGATACGAGTGCCGTAAAGCGAACTTTGTACGCACGCTGTGAAGTGAGCGGCACACTTCACATCGTGTGTACGAAGTTCGCTTCACGGCACGAGTATCGCATACTATTTTGTGTAACGAGTGCATGAAAAGTGCTGTCGTGACCATTCTGGGTCCAGTGGGGCCCAGGGGCGGAGCCCCGGCGGGGGGCGGAGCCCCCCGCCCCGAAAAACTATTATTAATGAATAAAATCATGATAACAACCGGTTATACACTGAAGACATTAGCGAATCTTTATTTATCCTTCAACAATCACATCGCCTTACATAACTTTTCAGATACTTATCACTAATCTTTGATCTTTTATTAGTATTAAAGTTTTTATATTTTTATACACTTACATATTTGTATTTTTTAACAATAATATTATTTATAGTAGTAACTTCGATTCGAGTAGTATCTTTGGTTCTCTACCATCACAGTCATCATTTTCATGACTTTTTTTTCTACTCTAGAAAAAAATAAAAAATAATAAACGATAACAGTACGTTTTTGTACTTTCTTGAAATTTTTAAGGTAGAACGCTCCTTAAAATATAAAATAAAAAAATGAAAATAATAATGGTACGGTTTTGTACTTTTTTCAAATGTCAAAAGTCGAATGTTTCTTTATAAAACAAAAAAATTAAAAACGTTAATAGTACGATTTTGTACTATCTTTAAACGTGTAAAGTTGAATGCTTCTTCAGCAAAAAAAATGAAAAATTATAATAGTACCATTTTGCACTTCCTTCAAACGTTTAGTGGAAAGCTTCGTCAGCAAAAAAAAAAAAAAAAAAAAAAAAAAAACGGTAACAGTGCGTTCTGTACTGTGACTTTTTCATATAAAAAACAAAACAAACTGTCAATATTTATGAACTCCAATCAATTTGACTCGATTAGTTCATTCCTTTGCAAAGTTAAACGTAACGCTGCAATTGCTCAATTGAATTGAAACGTTTTTGTCGAAACCACTATCCGCAGCATTAGACGAATTTTCTTTGTCGCTAACTTGAGCGACCGTTGATGCTGATGCAAAGGTGTTGATGATCGGTCTAACTTCTATTTTTTCCTCGATTAATTTTGAAGTTGTCGCAGATTTCACCGAGCATCGCTGATTCAAATTAACCGAGCTGGATATCTGGTGGCAAATTTTCTTCTTGTTGCTTATCGAATCCTCAATGTAGTCTTGTGCAACCTTGTCCGATTTCCAGCCTCCATGGCGCTTCAGCGTAAGAATATCTGCACCTGCATCTGCGAGCATTGTCGCCGAAGTGCGGCGGAAAGTGTGACCGGTATATTTTTCCGGTTCCTCGAGTTGCAAGAATTTTGCTACTATTTTTGGCATCGCACCGAAAGTGTTGATTCCGATGACCTGCTGTGTGCATTTGCCATTGCGCATAGAGAGGAAGAACCGATCCGTGTTCATATTTTCTGGTCGGAGAGCTTCGTATTTTCTGATAATCTCGTAGAAGTCGCCGTCGATTACAAATTTTCGAGGTACATCGTTCTTCGTACGTGGAATCTTCACGACGAGCATGTTGTCGCGGTGTTCAATATCTTGCACTGTTATGTTTTTCAGTTCCTCTCGTCGGCAAGCCCCAGTGATTCCAAAAATCATTGCAGCTTAAAATAAATATTGACAATTTAGTATACTAATACTAATACTTATACTAAGTAACTATATAGTGCACAATTTAAGGTGATGGACTTTGATATTCTATCAAACGTTAAAAAACTCATCTTGATGGCCAAATATTGATCGTCTGGAGCTTCGGACAGGAACTTTTCGATCTCCTGCGGTTCCAGGGTCTTCGATTTCGTTGACGTAAATCCTTTATTGTTCTTCGTCAAGAACGCGGTCAGGCGGTGGTAGTTTCCAAGGTTTACGTTTCGAAATGTGCGAATTGTGCTTTTGAGCATCGAATATTTAGACCAAACCGAGGACGGCTTGAAGATTTTTGACTGTTCGTCAAAGTAGACGAGCATGGTGTCCTCCGAAACGGATGTTGTATTTTTTTTTTTTTGCCACTCAAGGAATTGTTCGTAACAATTTCTATATATTTTTTCCGACTTCGCCGGCAATAGACTCTCTACGACACTTTTCGCCGCTTCGCGAATGTCGGCCGTCGTCTCGTCGTCACGTTCGCTCATTTTTCGTGTTGAACCAAAATCCTTCTGACACCCGAAACGCTCGTCGGAAACCACAGTTGTGTTGAGACGTTCGCCGTTGCCATGACAGCGCGTCGGTACAGCTATAAGCGCTCGGGTCGCGACAGCGTGCGCAAAAACGGAACCAGAGTGCGTGAAATCCGAGCAGCGTTAAATAAATTCCAGAAATCGCACGCAAAAACAAATCGCACGCAAAGTAGCCAATCAGCGCGTTCGCCGGGAATTTATTAAACGCATAGCTACAAAGCGCCACTTTAGGCACTCGCGGCAGGCACGAATACTAGCACTTTTCATGCATGAGTTACATAAAATATTATTATGTCGAGTATCTTCAGCTCATATAATATTTTAGTCAAAGGCATTTTGAGAGGCCATTACACACACGCGCGCGCGAGCACACACACACACACACACAAACATTTTGCTCAAAATAGGCTCAAATGAACCCAATGACCTCGGAACGTGAAGATCTGAAAAAAAAAAACGATTTTCGATTTTCGGGGTCATCACAATAACTTCCCTATAATCGGAAAGTTAAAAATATTTTCACTCGTTCGAAATAATAATAATAATAATAATAATAATAATAATAATAATAATAATAATAATAATAATAATAATAATAATAATAATAATAACCACGAAGATTTTTTTTATTTTCCAATCTTTGGTTTCCACATGCAGAAAAAAGAAAAACGTTGACAGCTCGTAGTCGTGAAAATAACATCGTGGAACGACTGGGGAGTAATGGCTGTACATATACGTATAGATATATATATATATATATATATATATATATATATATTACACACACACACACACACAGGCACCGGTCGCGGTGTTGCATCGCCGTCGCTCGCTTCCGGATTATGCAATCTCATCGCAGTTGAATATTTTCTTTTTTCTTCTTTTTCGATCGATTAAGAATTATTGGACTGATTTATTCGTTGTATGTTGATGTTTTTATTCTCTTTTCTTCTTCATACTAGTATTTTTTGATAATCTAGTCACGAACGCATGCACGCCACACACGAAATATAATTTATTCATTGATATACTTAATGGACTGTTTGATTGTAACGTTGAAAGAAAGACAAAAGAAAAACAATAATAATAATAATAATGAAAGGGCATTGCAAAACGATAAAGAAAAATAATATTCGAGCACCACTACCGTTCGTGTGGTCTACTGTCCTATCTTGTAAATAAAATTGAGCTCAATTGTACGATGAGAAAATGATTATTCATTGATTTGTCCCAACCTCAAATTCGTGCTTCGATTGTGCTTTCCTAGGCTTCGAATATATATATGGGGAAAAACGGCCGAAATGACCGGACTGAAACCCTCCTAGCTCCGATGTGGTCGCTGATTTTTTTTACTATCTTTAGGATCCTACGACATCACTATTTTTTTTTTCATTTTTCGACATCTCCTCCCCCTTCCCCTACCACCTTTTTTTTATCAAGAGGTAACAGCTATTTTCCCCGTTTTCATTTAAATGATTTTTTTTCACCAGATACTTTATCGAAGTTGATAAACTTTTTTCATAAAATTGGAGTGGCAATCGGGTTTCTAATATTTTTTTTTGTCCAAATTTAAAAAAAATGTTAGTTTTTTCGAAATTCCAATACATGGTAATGGTTTCCTATCCAGAAAAAAAATGAAATCTAAAAAAAATGAATATATTGTCATGTCGTGGATTGTCGTTTAGGAATATTTGTTTCGCAGGGATGGCCAATTCGGCTCCAGGACGCGGTAGTAGGAAGGACAGACGCGGTTGACACGAGATAGGATAACTCAGGCACGTTTATTGTATCGGCGAGACCTCGAGCAGAGGTTTCGCCCTGGTTACAGGATTATTACTGACTGACTTAACCTATGCTACAACGAGTCTTATAGCTACAGAGAGGCGTGAGTAGTGGGGGTGCAGTTTGGGAAGTTTAGGATGAAGCAGGTATTTGGGGGGTGGTCGGCGAACGAGCGGTGAAAGTCCGGAATTTTGGAATGCGAGGAAAAAGGTTGGCGTTGGGACTTCGACATTGGAGCGGCAGTTGTATATCTCCGAGGATCCGTCGAAGGACTCGAAGAGTCATAGATGAAAAGATAGGACAATTGGATTGTCGTATGGAAAAGGTCTGTTAATGGGGTAATCGCTACGATGGCCGGTACTGAACTCAGCGGGGCGGATATTTGGGAATGACCTGCCGAGACACGGGCGAGCAGTAATTCATGTAGTGGGTGCAGGCAGCTGGAGCTAGGCTAAGGTAATAGAAATGGTTGGCGATGGGTAGTGGACAGGAGGACCATAAATGAGTATGCAGATACAGGCGGCTGCCGGCAGGTAGACGCCTGGGGAAAGCTAGGGTCGGAGTGCGTTGAGGAGCAGTGGAAAGTAAGGAAAAAGTACAGGGCTATGTTACAATATATATATTTAATTTTGGAAAAACTCGAGTTTTTTCGGAATTTCAATTCAATATGATAATGGATTCCTATCTCGAAAAAAAAGAAGAAAAATGAAATCTGTCTTGCGAAAACTCGATATTTCGATTATTCTCGAAAGTAAACCGATTTTTTGGGTTCGAATTGATTTGATTATGGAAAATATATTTTTTAATCGATTTTCGATCGAAAATAATCGAAATATCGATTTTCCGTTAGATGGGTTTAATTTTTTTTTTTGGATAGGAAACCATTATCATGTATTGGAATTTCGAAAAAACTAACATTTTTTTTAAATTTGGACAAAAAAAAATATTAGAAACCCGATTGCCACTCCAATTTTATGAAAAAAGTTTATCAACTTCGATAAAGTATCTGGTGAAAAAAAATCATTTAAATGAAAACGGGGAAAATAGCTGTTACCTCTTGATAAAAAAAGGTGGCGGGGGAAGGGGGAGGAGGTGTCGAAAAATGAAAAAAAAATTAGTGATGTCGTAGGATCCTAAAGATAGTAAAAAAAATCAGCGACCACATCGGAGGATAGGAGGGTTTCAGTCCGGTCATTTCGGTCGTTTTTCCCCATATATATATTCGAAGCCTAGAAAAGCACAATCAAAGCACGAATTTGAGGTTGGGACAAATCAATGAATAATCATTTTCTCATCGTACAATTAAGCTCAATTTTATTTACAAGATAGGACAGTGGACCACACGAACGGTAGTGGTGCTTAAATATTATTTTCATGTCACGCTGTCCGTGAAAGTGCGGTTTTACGCTCACTTCGTTCGCTTCAAACCGCATTTACAGACCTTGTGACATAAAAATTCGTACGACACTCGTACGAAAAATGTTTTCTGGACTCGTGTGATTGCAATACTCGCCTTCGGCTCGTTCTGCAAACTCACACTCGTCAGAAAAAAAAATTTCGTACTAGTGTCATAATATACTATTCTTTATCGTATTGCAATGTCCTTTCATTATTATTATTATTAGTGTTTTTCTTTTGTCTTTCTCTCAACGTTACAATCAAACAGTCCATTGAGTATATCAATGAATAAATTATATTTCGTGTGTCGCGTGTGCATGCGTTCGTGACTAGATTATCAAAAAATACTAGTATGAAGAAGAAAAACAAGGGTGCAAAGTAGAACCTTGCACATTGCTTCCTCATAGTTTTGTACCGTTTTTAAATTATTGAGATGTAAAGTAGAACCTTGCTTATGGCTTCCTTATCTTCTTACACATTTGCCAAAGCTTCCTCTATAAGGAACCATGTGTCGATCAATTTTGGCTTCCTCATAGAGGAAGCTTTGGCAAATGTGTAAGAAGATAAGGAAGCCATAAGCAAGGTTCTACTTTACATCTCAATAATTTAAAAACGGTACAAAACTATGAGGAAGCAATGTGCGAGGTTCTACTTTGCACCCTTTTTCACTTTCGTGACGTTGAGGGCTCCTTGTGAGTGATGTAAGTCGAAATCCATATACATGGGGCAATTCATGTGAAATTTCAAAAATCATAATTCGCATAAAATCTGAACTCCTTATTAGATTTCATCCAAATTCAATAGGAAATCCCTTCGGATGATAGTGCAACTTCGTACTAAATTTCAGCCGGATATCTAGAAAATTATGGAAGCTAGAGCACTTACATTGAATTTTGGAAAAATTTCGAAACGCCATAAAATCTGAACGTCTTGTTGGATTTTGTCCAAATTCAATAAGAAACCTCTGTCGATGGTAGTGCAACTCCGTACTAAATTCCAGCCAGATATCTAAAAAATTATGGAAGCTAGAGCAGTTACATTGATTTTTGGAAAAATTTAAAATTAAATTTAAAATTAAAATCAGTATGGCGGTAAAGGCGATGTTAACGCATGCTCGAGTAATTTGCCCGGAAAATGAGGTCCTGATGAAGCAAGGTAACGTTCTCCTTAGGAACCGGCTTTCTTACAGCTTAAAAGTTTTTCGGGATTTGGTTTATTTCAAGGCCGTTTGATTAAGTTACTCATAAACGGCATGCATGCATTCATAAGGTCTTATGAGGTGGGCATATTGACCGATCTACGAGTGTTTTACGTTCGTCGAGATTTCACTCTCGCGGAAGTTTGCTCCGTGTAAAACGGAGATGGTTGATTGTAAGGCCCTTTGATCAAGTTACTCATGAACAACAAGCATGAATGTTACGTGAGTTGGGCATATGAAGCGATCGATAAGCTTTCGCAGTTTATTGAGAGAAGATATGGGTTTCAGTCGGTAAGAATCCGACACTACCCAAAGCTAGATTTCTTATGTAAGACTTACCCTTAAAAAAATAGTAATGATAATAACAATCATTATAATCTGGAGAAATAACTGCTAATTTAATTGCAGATAAGTAGATTTCAGCACAATTTTTTTTCGTCCCACGCCTTTTTTTCCATTATTACTTACAGTCTGTTCCACAAGAAAGGGTGCGCGTTTTCTCGAAAAGTTTCAAAGAAAACCTCATTTTTCTTTTTTAACACGAAAGTACGCATCAAACACTAGGACGGACTCACTTTATAAACCGTCCAATCGCCTTTGTTCTCGATTATGGCCGGGCGCCTTCTGGGCATGCTTTCGACCAGTTTTTCGGCATATTCTGAACGTAGAGAGCACCATACCTTCCTAATTCGTCGAGAGAGCTGCTTCAGGGTGAATACACGCCTTCCTGCAAGATTCCTCTTCACGATGCTCCACACATTTTCAATTGGATTTGCTTCAGGAGATTGTGAAAGCTAGTTTCAAGTCGTAATGCCATTTTGCGCTTTCCAGCTCGTGTAGAGGCGACGCCTGCGATATTTGGGGTCGTTGTCCTCTTGAAGGATCTAATTCTTAATGTCGGTTCCAAACATCTTTCTGTAGATTTCAGAAGACCACGTTGGTAAATTTTGACCTTTTTTGAGCGTTGAGGTTCTCTGTAAAGAGCTCTGAACAGCCAAAACCGCGCTGTGAAAAGCGACCCCAAACATCTATCTTTATGTGGCGCTCAACAGTTCGCTGGAGGAAACGCTCACCAGTGGCAGACCAGGCACTTTTTATAGGAAACCATGCCCAAAAGTAAGCTTCGTTGGAAAAAATTATACCGGACCAAGAATTTAGCAGCAGCTGAGTATGAAAGACGTGGTCCGTGTGCATTGGTGAAGAGAAAAACGTTCAGCGTAGATAGCAGTAATTGCTCAATGTTGTGCAATATGCAACACTTTAAACGAGACTCAAACAAATCGGTGGTTCCGCCGTAGTCCTTTGAACGTACAATAAGGCCCAAAAAGAAAGGAAACGAAATCTTCAAAACTTCCCGAGAAAACGCGTACCTTTTCTTGTGGAACAGACTGTACTTTTCGACCACAGCAGGTTATAAACTATCGAGCATCGGCTGTCGAATATATTTTTTCACCAACGTAAGTATGTGAATAAAGATATGTTTAAAAAATGAATACTACCTCAATTCACAGTTGCCAAAATAATCTGGAAAAAATTTAGTTATTTCTTTTCACCATGCACTTCAAGCTGCGTTGATACAGAGATGAGTTGGGAGATGTCTGGAGGAGGCCTTTTTAGTGGTTCCGATGGAAGACGTGCGAACCTGGTGGCCAAATCCGAAAGTTGAAGGTTAACAAGGGTAATCAACCAAGCAATCTCGGGCGCTCGTCGGATTGCGCTCGCGCGCACGCAGTGGGCGTGGATAAGCGCCACAGCCGTGGTGCGGCGAAATTGGAAAGTTGGAGGTTAAGAAGGGTACTCAACCAAGCAATCTCGGGCGCTCGTCGAATTGCGCTCGCGCGCACACAGTCAGCGTGTATAATCCAACCGGCAAATTACCGACGGAGTCGATCGATATTTGATATAGCACGCGCGCACGTAAATGCTTGTGGATGACGGCTTCGGTTCTAAGAATTTTTTCGCCGTTTGCGTCTCGTTCGCGACAATCCAGTCGCGCGTTTCGCTTACATTGTAGCTATGTTTACCAGGCTCTCTCGCACCACCGTTATCTTCAATTAGCACCTGCTCACGTGGATTCCGTCTTTCTCATTGCATGAGGTCTACTGCATATTTATACATATATATGATATATATATTACTTTTGGTTTTAGCTTAGTCAGGATATATTGATTAAGGTTTATCGGGCAACGTGGAAGAGAGGGTTTCGTTATTAAAGTCACACGATTTTACGATCTAGTTTAATCTTTATTTAACAAAATTATAGATAATTATCTCGGCAACTACCGAACGTTTTCTTATATTTAATTCGCGAGCGACTACTCTCGAATTAAATATTCTATTCACGTGGCTTCAACCACGTCTCGATCGACACTGCTGTCTACCACAATTTTCATCCGGGTCGTACCGACGCTTCTTTCGAAAGCTCGCACATGCGCGGACACAACCGTCTCGCGTGATCGGTTCAAACTTCACCCAGCAATTAATATTGCCAACATTCGGCTATCCTGCCTTAATTTTGGACTCTCAAAATCCACATTTACTGGAATACGATAGATTTTATTCAGGAATTAACCTGATTCGATTTCACTATTAGTGTTACTGATAGTACATATCCGAGTTTACTCGGTCACATAATCTTGTAAATACGTAGGTCGCCGTCGCGCGCGTTTTACAAGTTCGCTTTTATTTACATTTCTAATATCACAGTCATTCTCAGCAACAATTTGAGTATTATCACGGTCTTTTTCTTTTAAATTTCGATCACATTCATTTCCGTCAACGACCTCGTCAATATCATCATTGTTTTCCACAAAAATTGTTTCGTCCTCGTCCCTTTCACATATGTCTCCACCGCGCCACAATTTCAGGTGCGACACATGAGCGGCCGTCGGTCGCTGAGCTTTCCTACCGCCTACTAAACGCATTATCACATATGTATCGCTCTTTAAGACTTTGGCCACAACAAACGGCCCTTTGTAACGTGGTTGGAGCTTTGTGCTTTCACCCGTTGCCGAAGGGTTCGTCTTAACGTATACTACGTCACCAACAGAGAACTTCACATTCACGTTGCGACGTTGATCGTAGCGCAATTTATATTTCTTTTGCGACTCTTCGATTCTCGATTTGTTTTCTTCACGGATTACTTGCGGGTCTCGATAAATTTCACAGTGTGAAGTGAGATCTCTCGTGTAGCCACCGTCGAAACGTGGCTGATATCCGTACAGACTTTCAAAAGGTGTTTTTCCCGTAGCTTTACTAATGCTTGCGTTTACGTCGCGCTCGATTTTCTTGACTTCAGCATCCCAATCTACCCGCTCCCGCTGTTCCGTTCGTATTATCATCGCTGGGAGTAGCGTATCGTTCATCCGTTCGATAAGTCCGTTCGCTTGTGGGTGCCGACTCGAATTTAGCACGTGGTGAATTCCATGCCGTTTACAAAGCTAGTTCCGCGGTCACTTATGATTCGCTCCGGAGCTCCGAATTGATTCACGAATGCCTCGAGTTTTCTGATCGTCAACGCTGCACTTGTATTTCTTACCGGTTCAAATACCACATATTTCGTTAAGGTATCGATCAAACCCAAAACATAACGGCTGCCCTTGCTAGAGGTGATAAAAGGACCCACGTGATCTACATGTACCACGGCGAAAGGTCGATTACCTGGAGGGATCGGATGGAGTTCTCCGGGTTGAGGACCTCGACTTTTTTTACTCACGATACATTCTAAACACTGAGCGATGTGTCGTCGCAAATATGCTCGCATGCGAGGGAAATAATAATATTTTTGGACATTGGCGATTGTCTTGTCGATACCAAAATGACTACTTAGGTCATGAAATTTTATAGCAATCGCCTTTCTCATCGAATTCGGGACTACATACAAATCAATCTCGGCACCGTCGCGTTCTATAGTTCTATACAACATTCCGTCTCGCAGTGTGTAATTCTGGATAGAATCAAGCTCGGCCTTCGTGCAGTTTACTCGAGGTTTCGTCAAAATATCAATTTTTTTTTTAAGCCGGCATCTTCGCGCTGGTAGAGTATTATTTCATCCTCGCGCGAAACTATCTGAAAAATTCGAGCCTGTTCTAAGCTCTCTTCGACCGACGGATCGTCTATGGGTGCTCGAGAAAGTGCATCGACATGTTGCATCTCTGTGCCCTTTTTATGTTTGATGTCGAAATCGTATTCAGCAAGTAAAGCCGACCATCTAACAATTTGTGGATTTATAGTTTTATTGGCGTTGAGGAACACTAGCGCTTGACAATCTGTCACTATCGTAAATTTCAACGCTATCAAAAATGGACGCAACCTTTCCACCGCCCATACAAGAGCCATCAATTCTAATTTGTTCGAATGATAACTACGTTCTACCGAAGATGTTCTTCTACTGACAG
The DNA here is from genome assembly GCA_963662125.1 of Diplazon laetatorius. NCBI lineage: Eukaryota > Metazoa > Arthropoda > Insecta > Hymenoptera > Ichneumonidae > Diplazon > Diplazon laetatorius. The sequence goes on along the minus strand of OY759163.1, from coordinate 8,739,925 downwards.
CGAAAATCGGATGCATCTCTCGACAATTGTTCTCTTGGAGTAAAATTGCTCCCAAACCTTCGCAACTCGCATCGGTGTGCAGCTCCGTCTTTAACGCTTTTGGGTTATAAACACCGAGCACGGGTTTTGATACGAGTATTTCCTTGATTCGTGTAAATGCCAATGTTTCTTTTTCCGTCCATTTGAAATCTTTATATAGCCTTTCGCGTTAACTCGGTTAAGGGAGCAACTATAGTTGCAAATTGAGGGACGAATCGACGAAAGAAACTTGCCATTCCCACGAATCGTCGCACCTCGTGTACGTTTTTCGGCTCGGGAAATTTTGAAATTGCTTCGACCTTGACTGGACCTGGCTCTAAACCCCCGCTGCTCACAACGAATCCGAGGTATTCGACGCGTTTCATTCCAAATTTACATTTAGACAATCGAAGGGTCAGTCCAGCCTTTTCTAATGCGACTAGAACTTCACGGAGACGTATCATCAACTGGTCCCAGTCCTTGGCTAGAATTAAAACATCGTCCAAATAGAATAGAAGACACTTGTTTCGCAAATGACCTAGCGTCATTTCCATCATTTTCGAAAAATAAAAAGGCGCATTCATAAGGCCAAACATTGCTCTCGTGAATTCTCCCGTATCGTCAGGCGTTATAAAAGCGGTCTTTGCCTGAGCTTCTTTCTTTAGCGGGAGTTGTAGGTAACCGTGTGCTAAGTCGAGCGTCGCGAAGATCTTAGCATCACACAAAAACTCGAGATATTCGTCGATATTGGGAAGCGGGAAATGTATACGTTCGGTTTGCGCATTCAACTTTCTATAGTCTACAACGAGTCTAGCATCACCATTTTTCTTTGATACCAATAATACGGGGCTCGCATAAGCAGAGGTCGTCTTCCGCACTATACCGGCGCTCTTCCACTCAGACACAATGGACTTAATTTTTTCACGTTCTTTCGTGTTTGTACGATACGGCTTTGAATATACAGGTACACTTCCCGGTTTCACTTGAATATCCATTTCTAATACGTTCGATTTACCTATCTCGTCGATGTTTTTCGCCACACACACGCGAAATTCCGACAACAAGTTTGACAGTTCCCGATGTTGTTTTTGCGAGATACTTGCGTCGACGATGATCTCGTCAGTGTCGATCGGCGCTCGTCGAGGTTCGAGTTCGATAGGGTGTTGCTCCAATGTCAACATTGTTTTTCCCGTGACCTGCTCTACCTTCAATTCTTGTGATTGTTGATCTAAATTTAGAAACGGTAACGTTAATTTTGATCCTTCGGTTTGCATCTCGATAAAATTCACCGATGACGGCATCAAAATCTCATCACGTACTCTGACCAACCGTTTGTGTTTGTCATTTGGAAGATTGGGCATAATTGTAGAAAGCTCAAGAGTCGATCGTTCGGTAAACACGAGTCGATCATCAACCTTGAAATACGCGACGTGTTCGAGCTCCGTATAAGTTCTTCCGATGAGGACGTCGAATGGTTGTACGTCGTCGGGCACAATACGCACCATTATTTTCTTTCCAATCACTCCATCGACTTCAATTTCTGCTTCGATAACTCCGAACGAATTCACTACTTCCCTTTTTCCAAAACCCGAAAGGACACTAGGTATCCGAATGACAGCGAACTCATGACACAAAACAGCGGAGGCCTTGATTGTACAGTCCGAGCTACCGGGGTCGATCATCGCATTGAATACGATATTGTTTACTTTCACGTCTTTGATGTACTTCGCGAATATTTCCGCTCGTTTTCGACGGTTTCCTCCATTCTCTTCTCCAGTCGACGACGCGTCGTTTGCGAGTCTAACATCCCCCCTTTCTATAGGTCTCGGTCTTGCACAATTTTTGGCGTAATGCCCGTTTTCGCCGCATCGCGAACAAGTCAGTTCCTTCCGTGGTTCGGGACATTTACGTGAAAAGTGACCCGTTTTCTGACAGTTATAACACTTTATTTGCGAGCTCACCTGTACATTTCCTTGGTTGGGTTTTGACGTGTCGCCCACCGTGGGGAACGGTCTCGGTTTCAATGGAACGAAGTCTCGTGGTTTTCGTTGCCGAAAATGATCGAAGTTTTTCAATGTTCTCTCGAAGGTCATCAAACCATGAAACAGTTCATCTTCGTTCCGATACACCGTAGACAATGCGTGCACTGCCGAGTCTCGCGATAATAGACCAGATGAAATTTGCTCTCTAATCTCGTCAAACGTTAGTCCTAAAGTTTTACACAACTTAACCTTCTCGTGGAAATAATCGGCGAAATATTCATTGTCACGTTGTTTTCTTTGCTGCATTTTCTCCCAAAGCTGCGTTCTATTGAGTGGCGGGATCCATGATTTCTTGAAACTCTCACGAAAGTGATTCCAACTCTGAAATCCTCCTCTAAATGTTTGAAACCACGACCTTGCCGCTTGTTTGAGGTGCATCGTAGCCGTTTCATACAGGTACGCCTCTGGCCAATTGTTCACTCGCGCGGAGGCTTCTAAATGGTCCAACCATTGTCTAGCTTCCACCGGTGATTCGTGACCGACGAAATCTCCGACTAATCTCGATAAATCCGGTATCACATTGAAAGTAGATACATTATGAGGCGTAGTTTGCGTCTGTTGCAATAAAGATGCATTTTGCTGCAACAATTGCGCCATCATCGCTAAGATTTGATTATTCGATATAGATTCATTATTTATTGATCTGCGTCGTGATCTCGAATGTGATCGATCGATCGTTTTGTTTATATTTTCGTCGTCTGTTGACATTTGATTATTCTCGACTGTCGTCGGCACTCGTGGAACAGTGCCAGTCGAAGCTTGTGTTTTGTTGACATCTACTAGCGTCTCGCGACCTACCGGCTCATTATTGGTTCCCGCATTACGATTGGGTAGAGATGAAAACAATGGCGGACGAATCGCCGTTGTCGACGCCTGAATCGATCCCGCAAGATGTCCATTCGTCGAACGAGGAGTCAATTGAAATACAGGTGGTCGTAACAAATTTAAATTCGAACCCGGTGTCTGCAATGATAGCTGGGGCATTGCTCGTTCTTCCTCGACAGCCGAAAGAGCCGACAAGTTACCTCCACATGCGTACGACGGTCGTCTGGATGACTGTTGGTGCGACGCTCCTAATCCGCGTCGAAATTCGTCGTAGTCCTCCCCGCCGTGCGCCATAACACTTGTTTGACGGACGGTTTCAAATTCAACGGTTACTCCATTTAACGACGAGTCACTGACTCAATTTTCCAGTCGGCCACAACCGCGATACAAATCGACAACAAAGTACAAACCGCACCAAACAACAAATTTTAACAACAAAATGACCTCTTCGCATCCCACTTCTGAATTGATATATATATATTACTTTTGGTTTTAGTTTAGTCAGGATATATTGATTAAGGTTTATCGGGCAACGTGGAAGAGAGGGTTTCGTTATTAAAGTCACACGATTTTACGATCTAGTTTAATCTTTATTAAACAAAATTATAGATAATTATCTCGGCAACTACCGAACGTTTTCTTATATTTAATTCGCGAGCGACTACTCTCGAATTAAATATTCTATTCACGTGGCTTCAACCACGTCTCGATCGACACTGCTGTCTACCACAATTTTCATCCGCGTCGTACCGACGCTTCTTTCGAAAGCTCGCACATGCGCGGACACAACCGTCTCGCGTGATCGGTTCAAACTTCACCCAGCAATTAATATTGCTAACATATATATATATATTTATATATATATATATATATATATATATATATATATATATATATATATCTTTGAGGCATGAACCGTTATATCATATCGCGGAGATATGACAACGATGTGATCTCATGGTTGCCGAATCTCCGCACCATCCGAACAGCTGTCGGCGAGAATCCGCAAAATCGTGTTTCGCTGAGAAATACATACGGGGGAGAGCACGGGTTTATCGGAAATACTCGGGACAACTCGGCTCTCTACGCCGAGATAGCAGACGTATGTGCGTTGAGACTGGCTCGGGCCGGTAATGAACGTAGCCTTTTGATTAGCCCGCTCTGCGCATGATCGGACCGGAGGCGGGAGATGCGAATGTGAACATATAGACGAATTACCTCAAACGCAGTGTCAGAAAGTTATAAACTCTTTCTGTCACATTCGCATCTCCCGCAGGGGTTTGAATTATGTAGAAGTGCTGTACATTCTCTCCAGATCTCAGCAACTTTGCTTACCCGCACTCCATTCACCCGCATTTGATTCTCGCACCATACTAGCTGCCTGGCCACTAGTGTGGTTTCGGCTGCGGCGCGAGCTGCGGGCAGTGTGCTTCGGCAAAGCTGTTTAAGTCGCTTGAACTTCAGTATAGGGATAAACACTCTAAACAGAGGGAATCCAAGGCCGCCTTCTCGTAACGGAGCATGAAAGTATCCAGTAGGAGCATCATGGGGGAGCCTGAGCCAAGTTCGAACTGCTGTTCGAACTTGAACGTCGATATGCCTTAACGTCTTGGCGTTTACTTGCCCAACTGTCCACTTGTGGTAGAAGCTAGGTAGCAAACAGGTGCGCATTAGCTGTAATCGCTGTTGCGGCTTCGGCGGCGCTTTCGTTAGACGGTCAATTGCCTGACGTAAGGATAAAGACGTGTCTGCGCTGGCATCCTCAGCCCCTTGGTACATATTACCTAGGTAGGTCCAAGCATCAAGAACAGATCGTTGCGGAAGCCGTCCGCCTTTCATGGAGAAAGTTGGAGTCTCCACGATCTTTATTTTCTTGTCTCTGCCCGACGCAACCATCGATAGTACCCCAGATTTTGTTTGGTTCACTGTCAGCCCAGAGCGTTCAAGTGAATATTCTAGTCGGTTCAAATTCTCCTGTAGTCCAGCTACCGTTTCTGCGATCAGTACCATGTCGTCCGCATAGGCAAGGGCGTTGATACGAACACCATTCAGTCGATATCCAACTTCCTCCGAGAGAGTTCCCAACGCTCTATCTACGACCAGATTGAACAGAAGGGGCGATAGCGGATCCCCTTGTTTAACTCCTCGACCGAGCTTTATGGGCGCCGTCACGAGATCTGGGAAACCCAGTGTGGTAGTGGCATGATCGTACATGGTACGGACGTATTGTCTGAAGCCCGGGTCAAGCCCGAGGTCTTCTAATGCCGTGTGGATAGCTTCGTGTGCAACCGTATCGAACGCCTTGGATACGTCCACGGTTGCCACGTGAAGTGTGCGTTTGGATCTTTTTGCGTCATGCAGAATGCAAGACAAGATCGAGGTGTTCTCATGCACACCATCGGCGGGTCTAAAGGCCCTTTGCCGTTCGTCCACTATGTTAAGGTTTACCAACCGGGATGCCAGAATCTTGTGGAATTGCCGTAGGCCTACGGTCCCAATACTCAGCGGGCGATAGTCCGATGGCCGCGGCCGATCGGGCATGCCGCTCTTCTCTAGGAAGATGGTACGTGAGTCTGTCAAACGAAGGGGTGCCGCTCTTGCAAAGAGCATGAGATTGTATAGGAGCGCGCGGAGCGACGCTGGAATAGCGTTCCACTGCCGAGGCGTTACACAATCTGGTCCCGGCGCTAAACTAGTTCTCACAGCGTTCTCAGTGACGTCTGCCACTGTTATAGGACGCCAGAGATGAGACTGATCGAAATTGGGGTTATCCCCGACATTCGCGCTCGGACCGACACCTTCGAGATGAATCCCTCGGGCGACTACGGTCGCCCTCCTAGTTACGGACGGTCCTCCTAGTTAGGTCCGGACCGACATGAGGTCGCACGACAGCCGGCAACTGCCCGTTCTCTGAGCTACGGGTCTCCAGAAGGGGACGCCAGTACTCGTCGAATCCGCGAGAAGCCGGCCTGATGTCAGGACGCTCATTGTCTAGAATTTTGCGTAAGCAAAAATTCTTGTTCTTAGCATAAAGAGATTGGATAAATCCATACTCTCGTTTACGCTTCTGCTCTCTGTTCTCTCGATGTTTAGGAGGTCTCGCCATCCTTCGACGTGATTGAGGACACACCGCATTGGCCTTCGGGAAAACAGATCTTAGCCAGTCATTGATCGAGTCAATCTGGAAATTTCCCTCAACGGCCGCCAACGCCAAAAACCGAAGGCGTCCGGCCTGGTAGGTGTTTAAGCGATCTGTTTGATCAACTAGTGATCGGATCGCATCACCGAGCCTCTGGACAACGCCGTCGGGCCCCGCAGGGGCTAGCGTGTGCGTAATGTTTAGCTCATCTCTGATAGCGTCGCTCGCGCGGGCGGGCGAAGTCTCAGTTCTTACGACATCCGCCGCTTCGTCATCAGTCACCTCCTCAGGTATGAAATAGAGTGAGGGACCTTGCTGGTAAAGGGATGTTACCATCTCTTTATAGCCTGCCTTTTTATTACGGATGTACTTGATCTGATTAAGCGTCTTCTCCGGAAATAACGTGAGCAAATGCTCGTTCATAAATGTTATTTCGCCATCCAAAAGTGCATTGGCTTCAGCGCGAGCTATACGCCTCATTTCCTCCGAAGCAACACGAGGTTTACTTCGATCAACGTCTATGGCAGCATTGGACTCAACGGGATGGGCATATCTACGATGTACCCCGAGCCCAATTTTGGTCGTGAATGCTTTATCGCAAAACTGACATGGATGAATTGGTTGGTCGTCAGGGGTAGCGGCAGCAACAGTGTCGCCACCGGCCGCAGTACCCGCGCCTCCATTCACTCCTCGATCACACTGTGCCCGGGCCATCCGAGAACCCGGGCGATGGTTTTCATTATTACTTGGCATATCCATATTAACAGTGTGTTAGGGATCAAAGGGCGTGGCAGCCCAGAGACCCCCGAAAGCCCGTCCTTTTCCGGCCCCACATTGATCATGGACATATGCACATGGACTCGGCCTTGCGACCAAGCCCTTTAGGGCGCTTCGCGTAGCAGAATGGCATCTCTTAGTTTCCCAACTCCGTGGTGTGGGCTTTCGCCCAGATCGGAGAGGTACTCATGGGGGGAACCACGTAGAGGTGGATGCTTGCTTATACCATGCTCTTTTTCGCGCGCATTGCTTTGCGGTAGATTGCACGCGCATTGCTTGCGAAACACACGCGCGTTCCACGCGCATTGCTTGCGCGTATGAACGAAAAAGAAACATAGTACACTCCCAAAGTAACTTGTTGCTTACCACACGACGCCCGATAAATCGAACGAACGCGCACCTCACCCCTCCCCGTAATTAGATATTACATTAGGAGCCGCCCCCTTCGCATTACTGCAGTGGGGACGGTCTTAAGGATCAAGTCCTTAAGAGAGTACCAGCAACCCACACGACGCTCGACAAGTCGAACGAACGCGCACCTCACCCCTCCCCGTAATTAGATATTACATTAGGAGCCGCCCCCTTCGCAATACTGCAGTGGGGACGGTCTTAAGGATCAAGCCCTTAAGAGAGTCATAGTTACTCCCAGGTGCAGGTGCTAATTGAAGATAACGGTGGTGCGAGAGAGCCTGGTAAACATAGCTACAATGTAGCGAAACGCGCGACTGGATTGTCGCGAACGAGACGCAAACGGCGAAAAAATTCTCCGAACCGAAGCCGTCATCCACAAGCATTTACGTGCGCGCGTGCTATATCAAATATCGATCGACTCCGTCGGTAATTTGCCGGTTGGATTATACACGCTGACTGTGTGCGCGCGAGCGCAATTCGACGAGCGCCCGAGATTGCTTGGTTGAGTACCCTTCTTAACCTCCAACTTTCCAATTTCGCCGCACCACGGCTGTGGCGCTTATCCACGCCCACTGCGTGCGCGCGAGCGCAATCCGACGAGCGCCCGAGATTGCTTGGTTGATTACCCTTGTTAACCTCCAACTTTCGGATTTGGCCACCAGGTTCGCACGTCTTCCATCGGAACCACTAAAAAGGCCTCCTCCAGACATCTCCCAACTCATCTCTGTATCAACGCAGCTTGAAGTGCATGGTGAAAAGAAATAACTAAATTTTTTACAGATTATTTTGGCAACTGTGAATTGAGGTAGTATTCATTTTTTAAACATATCTTTATTCACATACTTACGTTGATGAAAAAATATATTCGACAGCCGATGCTCGATTGTTTATAACCTGCTGTAGTCGAAAAGTAAGTAATAATGGAAAAAAAGGCGTGGGACGAAAAAAAATTGTGCTGAAATCTACTCATCTGCAATTAAATTAGCAGTTATTTCTCCAGATTATAATGATTGTTATTATCATTACTATTTTTTTAAGGGTAAGTCTTGCATAAGAAATCTAGCTTTGGGTAGTGTCGGATTCTTACCGACTGAAACCCATATCTTCTCTCAATAAACTGCGCAAGCTTATCGATCGCTTCATATGCCCAACTCACGTAACATTCATGCTTGTTGTTCATGAGTAACTTAATCAAAGGGCCTTGTAATCGGCGATCTGCGTTTTAGACGATGCAAGCTTCCGCGAGAGTGAAATCTCGACGAACGTAAAACACTCGTAGATCGGTCAATATGCCCACCTCATGAAACCTTATGAATTCATGCATGCAGTTTATGAGTAACTTCATCAAAGGGCCTTACAATCAACGATCTACGTTTTACGCGGAGCAAGCTTCCACGAGAGTGAAAGTTCTCGACGAACGTAAAACAGTCGTAGATCGGTTAATATGCCCACCTCAAAACCTTACCAATTCATGCATGCAGTTTATGAGTAACTTGCAATAAAACATCCCGAATAGCTTTTAAGCTGTAAAAAAGCGGGTTCCCAGAAGTACGTTACCTTGCTTATTTATGGGAACCTTATTTTCCGGGCAAATTACACGGGCATGCGTTAACATCGCATTTATCGCTATACTGACGTATGTATACAGCGAGATGCGGTTCGATTTCGTGGTTCGAATTGAAGTTCGATACTTCTCGTTGCATGTCGTCGTATTTTTTCCAGACTCCGGTATTTCGTCGGCAATACGCTGTGGAATGTGCATTTTGGAATCCCACTACGCCGACGAGTCTGGAAAATGAACATTGAAGAATTTATCGAATCTCACATGAAACAATTTATATACTGTAACGCGAATTATTTTCGCGTCCCTCCAAAATTCGCTCCCTCTGCTTTCGTCACGACGACACCGGCAGGCCCATGGTTATTATAGGAAATTCGTACATTTTTATTTATTATTTTTGTTTTATTTTATTTTTTTCATATTGTAATCGTCCCGATCGACGAGACGTTACCGAACGACGAATATTACCGGGAGCTTCGGATTGGGCGAAGCAATAGAGCGAGACGAGAGGGGTAGTCTCCCGCCGGTCAGCGAAGCGGGGTACCCCCCGTCAAGACGCCACACGGACTTCTCCGTTTGCCGAATTGCGAGAGGAGAGATAACGCGAACGCGACACCCGAAATATAGGTGCGAGAGGTGAGGGGTCAGAGTTGGTCGCCTGCCCCCTCCAGCGATGTAATGTCCGATTGTAGGGGCCAAGGGGCACGAGTCACACGTCACGACAATTATCGAGGCTGTTTCGGGAGAGTCGTCGTGACGAGCAGTACCAGGAGAATGGGGAAATTGATATCGGATAGAGAAGGAGATGGAGATAGAACGGGGGAGAAAATTATCATCCCATTGAAAATAATATTCCGATTTCGATTCGTCTTTCCCGAAGAATCGTGATCGTTGCGTCGGTACCGGTGAGTCTCTTTGTCCAACTTTTATCTCGGGACGAATTTGAAATATTATTGTAATAATGTAATTGTTTAATTTTTATTCGAGTCATCGTTTTATTGTGTCATCGCGACAGCGGTTCGGTCACATGGCCGAACTCTTTGATTTTCCCGTCGGCATGGGTCTTGTCCATTGCAAAATTTCCCGAAACAGTCACTTTTTTTTTTGTTATGATTGTTATATTGTATGTTTTTTTTCTGTTTTGTTATCTTGCGTGAACATTCGGTTTGATTTGAGCGTAATGGTTTTCTCGGGTACGCGAAATAATCGTCAACTGCCACCTGACCTGGTCGGAGTTGAACGGATAAAATCACGTTTTAGTTTTGTTTCAAATAATCGTCAACTGCCACCTGACTGAGTCGGAGTTGAGCGAATAGGGTCACGGGTTGTGTTTTTTTTTATCGTCAACCGCCACCGGAATGTGTCGGGGTTGAACGAATAAAGCTACCTTCGATATTTAGGGTTTTTTTCTGCCGTTTCCTGAAAATCTAAAATGTTGGGTCTACGAGTGTTCGCGTGAGTGCGCGAGGTAACGGGACGATCTGTGTGTGAGAGTGAGTGTGGATCGCGGTTCCGGATCTTTATTTTTATAATTTGTTGTATGTATTTTTTTGCGGTGGACAGAGCAGCCGCGACCGATGAAAGAGTGAGTCGCGAGTTTTTATTGTATATTTTTTTCCGTGAGTGTACCGGTGTGAGAGTGTGAGAGAGAGAGAGAACGAGGATCGTCTCGTTCGTACCGCGAGCGAGTGAGCGAGGCGAGGGGTGAGAGCGTGTGTGCGTGTGTATGACAGCGAGAGGACGAGCGCGATTTTTCACTTGTATTATTTCATTGTTATTTCTTTTGTTTTATTTTGAGTGTCTTGTTTATCCATCGGGATATTGTCTTCCCGGATGGAGAATTGAAGATAGAAACAAAACCAAACAAAATCGAATTGATTTTGTTTGATTTTGTTTCTTCTATTTATTATCAATATTGTTGCTAATTATCCCTGCACGGTAAATAATGAATCCCGCCCCTCTACTACTAGACAAGGCTGCGGTTAGTCAGGCAACCAGCTTGGTTTTGGTATTTCTCCCGGTGCATCTGCACCTGGCGCCCATACGAAAAATAAAGGGAGGAATATCAATGCTTCAGCTTTGTGCGCGACGAAAAGTCACGTTACAATACTAATTGTAAGCGACGGCGATAACGAACTTACCTGTACACGACGTGAGAATTCTCATCGAAACGAAGTCGAAGGGTTTCCGGCAAACGTCGCAATTCGCACTTCAATCCGTTTCGTCCGACGGGCACGCGGACGTTACTTCGAATATCGAGTTCGATGAAAATATGTGCGTTCAGACTCTTATCCACAGTGCATTTTCCGGCGCAACCGTTGCAACAGCTGACGTTATGGATACGTGGCCAGAAATCGAGCGCTTTTTCCAGCCGACCGAAGCCTTCTCGGCAGATGACCTTATGGTTGACTACCATCAAACAGCGAGTGAATTTCCGCTTAGGACAGATAGAACACGCATTAGTCTCGAAAATGCTCGGTTCCGAATCCAACGTTTTCTCGACGACATTTACGATGCTATTCCACGCATTAATCGTATGGGATAAAACCCGAGTGTCCGCCGTTTTCGTCGTTGTCGACGTCGAACCAAAACGGTTCAATATTTGCGTTCGCTCTCGCAGGACGGCGGGCGTAACACCATTATCGATCAACGATGCGACGAAATGTAGCATTGGATTCTCGGATTGTTCCAGGAAACTAGCGTAGTGGATGTCGTCTATAGCTCCGATTGTGAGAATACTTGCCAGTGAATCGAAAGCACAGGTATTCGTGACGAAATAAGTTTTCTTGTCGATCTTGACCGGACGGCGGCAGAGTGACCCGTTGGGCAGCAACCACTGCTATTTAGACTTGTTTGCAAGTAGATTCATCTGCCGTACTTCGGGAAATGCCTGAAAATATTTGCTTCCCGTTTTTCCAGATGATCGAAATCTGGCAGCAGCCTCTTCGTCGCCCCCGACATTTGACTGCGGCATTGGAATGAAACTCTTATCGCTACTAAGACGTTTCGTGGGACTCGGTTCTTTCTCAGTGAGGATTTCGATTGGATCCAAGTGTTCCTCATTACAATACAATTGATCGTCTGATGTAAAATTTTGACCGATCGAACTGTTGGACTCGCTCGAAAGTATACCACTGGTTATGGCTTCGCCGTAAACCGCACTGTCTCGTCCCTCAGCTTTTCTCCGCCAGTTTTCTTGCGACAGCAGGTCCGAATCGTTTGCACCAGTATTGTACGGTATTACCAATGATTCGACAGACATCGAATGGTCAGTTCTGAAAACTTTTTTTTCGAGCAACGTTGGAGCCGAATTACCCCTTTTTTTGAAATTCGAAAGTTGTGCTGAAAATAACAAAGTTCCGCCTTCTATATCCATTAAATGTTTTTTCAGAAATTTGTCAACCCGCAACGGCTTTGGGCGATTTTTCAACACCCGCGTTTTCAGGTCATTAAAATAACCCTCAACGTAACTGGACGTTGCCCGTGGTGCCACGTACGGCATGCTTACGGACGTCCACAGCGGGAACTCCTTTCCAATTCGCAGCAGCTGAAAAATAAAATCTGGAAGGAAAAACGGATTGAGTTCATCGCCAATTTGTATCGTGCGTTTTGCCCGGGCTTCCTGCTCTTGTACCCATCGCACAATAGGGGATCCGGTATTATCGTCAACTTCCGAACTATCCGATGTGTCCTCGCTACTATCGCTACCTTGCGTCTCAGCGGGTATATATCGGAACCTCGAACACCGATGAAATCTTCCAATCTTTTTCTGGCGTCTTTCGTTGTACGTACCTGTGGAATATCAATTTCCGAGTTTTCGTACTCTTGAAGTCCGACAACGCACGTGAGCGTGAATATCTCTTCGAACTCGACGAATGTTTGGCACTCGATCATCAGAGCAACGCACCGGACAAAGAAATCTTTAATTGCGCTTTATCGAACCGATTTCCAACATTTCCACCGCCAAATTGAATGGACGAGATGAGCAACATCAATCCGAATCAGAGTACCGAAAGTAGGGAATCGCCCGTGTTGTACCGCTGCAAAACACTGGTTCACGTATGATTTTATCGTGATGTGATTCGTAGCTCCGCATATTGCAGAAATAAGGGCTCGCGAATAATCGCAAACAACCTCTCGGGGTGCACTTGTTACCACCCGAATCCACCGCTTCAGCCAATATTCAATCCATTCCGTATCGTGTTTCTCCGACAACATTTGATAAACGGGCAACGTTGTTTTGTCTAAGTTTATGACGAGGGAATATAAAAAAATGTGTCCTGTTCTCTGGTCTCCAGAACGGATTTTTGTGACGATACTTCCCGTTGCATCAATACTTACGATTGGATTCTTCGCGATCCGACAATACTCGTTGTATGTGTGGTGCTGTGCGGGTGTCCCGTAAAAAACATAAAACGGAAAGTCACTATATCCTTGCAGAAGCCCCGCATATTCTTGCGAGTCGCGCATCCCTCGGAGAGTTTTGAGCAAATCTTGACCGTCAGATGGCTTGACGTCAAGCTCCGCGTCCGCTCCTTCTTTTTTTGCTTGCCTAAGTACGCCCTGGTTCGGCAAAATAGGCGGGATCGAATCACCCATTTCCATGTATTTACAGGCCTGCCGTTTCCTCCAGACGGCACACCCTTCGAAAGCTAATTCATTACGAGCGTCGGCCCTCCGTTTGCCGTTAAACGGGCGCTTAACGTCTTCGTGTTCCGTGTCCCGGGTGTCACGAGTTTCAACTTGGATCACCAATCCACCGGTATCCAAACGATTTTTTATCGCTCTTCCGAGAAAACAATTTCCGCATGCTTTGCTGCTGCAGCGGCCATAAATTTTCATTGCGTATAAATCATTGTGAAACGTGACGTCTGCGCGTTTGAAAACGTATGCGCAAGGAAACTTGAACTGCTTCCAATGTTCGATCGCGAGGGTGTTTGACCACACCCGTTTGGCGAGAAAACATTTTCCTCCATCTCCAGTGCTCGGGGGCGATGGTTTAATGGCGTCCTAGTTCTCCTGACTCAAGATTAAATCGAGCTTAATTGTATTTTTTTTTTTTCGAATTCTCCAGTTCCAGAGTCAAACGAAGAATGTTCTTCATCGCTAAAGGGATGCAGAGATTCGTCACCGCTAACGTCAACAGCACTCGACTCCGCTTTTTCCACGTTCATTTGCTCGGGCGTGTCCAATAAAACCAAGATTCCCATTTGTGCCCTCGCAATATCGAGAATGTCGTTTCTGTTGTTGCGCACGTTAGTGTAGACAGCTTCGAATCCCCATTTGCCATCTAAATCCTCGCTCATTTGTTTCCAAACTGGTGATGACCATGCTGGAAAAGTATTACTCACAAAATGCTGCATGTGTTTTTTGATGACGAGGATGGCTTCCGAAGGCGACACAGCAGGCCGTGGCCCTCTCCGGCGATCCTTTTCCATTTCATCCGATGTTGCTTCAACGGAGTTCCTGTAATAGGATTATTTTTCATTATAACGTATTCAGTTCGATGATTCGAATAGGGGTGGGCGGCATTATGTGAAAGAGTATTTATATGTGAAAGTACACCTAACGGATTGTCTAAAGTTTTCATGACGGTATTCGACCCCGTTCTTTTTGCTTCCTTATAAAGGAAGCTATGTGACGGTATGACGTTTTATTCGAGATCTTCATGTCCCCATGTTCAGAATGTGCCAAAACGTCGAGAAAACGCATTTGGGAAAAGTGTCCGGGTGTATGTGTGTGAGAGAGTGTGTGTAATGGCATCCGAAAATTGAAACGTGTATAACTCGAGAACGGTTTTAGCTATAGCCCCTAAATGTGCTGTCGTATGCAGCTCTACAGCTCCTTCATTGACTATGATTTTCGTCATGATTAAAGTCGTGGCTCAGATTATGTGTCGCTTTCGAATTTCCAAAAAAAAAAGAACGTTTACACTTTAACTGTCGCAAATTTTGAGATATTCATCTGAATAGTTCATTACAAATAGATTCGTACCTAAGGTTGGTTCGTATTGCATTTAGGTCGAATCCGTCCAGAAGTTTCGAATTTATGATATTTTTAATTTTTCGAAGAATCCAATTCATCAATATACATCCCGTCAACTTCAATCAATTGAGCTCCAACTTTCATAAACCAAAGAACATCATTCAGCCGTGATATGTATCGAATTTGGCGGAGATTGGCAGAATGGTTCTGATTATACAGAAAATCAAGTTTTTCAATTTTGAGCCTTGACCACCCGAGTAAAAATGATTGTATATACTTAGATACAATTATAGAAAAATCATATACAATCATATATATTTATATATAGGTTGTTTTCAATTTATTATTGTATATAACGCTATACATTCGTATACATAATCCGATATCAATGTACTTGCATCAAATTTGATTTGATATCATTATACATAGTTCTATATATAATGATATATGGAGATACCATTTTCATAGGAAGTTTATATAATTAGATATATCGTATACAGTTATATATAATTCAATATACTCTTGTATACATATATATATATATATATATATATATATATATATATGATCCGAAGATGTGTATCTTCGGATTTATGATCGTTTGTTCGAAAAAACATCAAGCGGAATCGTCGACCAATCACAGCGCTCGACGTCCCGCTTGTCGGCCAATCACGGCGCTCGTTGTTGCACACCGTTGTCGTAACGCTGGTGCCTGTAGTTTTATTCGGTTTAATAGAAACTTTACCATCGACAGTTTCTCTTATCACTATATTCTTGTTAAACGGTAAATTTTGTATCGATTTAACCCTTTATTTATCAAAATCGGTTGAGATTTCATTTACGAAGCTTTGCCACCTGGCGGCGAGACTCGGCTTCACTCCTCTATCGTCGTCGATGCTATTAATGATCAAGCATCGATGCAAATCGTCCGACAATTTGATAATAATGTTCCTCGATCGTTTCTGAATCGATCGAGACCAGTTACGTCGAAATCCGTTGATTATATTCGGATTTATGATCGTTTTGTCGAAAATACCAAGTGGAATCCGCTAGTCGACCAATCACAGCGCTCGACGTCCCCGGGTATCGTGATGGCTGCTGTCAATGTCCCAGCATCAACGCAACTCGTCCGACAGTTTGATAATAATGTTCCTGGATTGTTTCTGAATCGATCGAGACCAGTTATGTCGAAATCCGTTGAGTATCTTCGGATTTATGATCGTTTGTTCGAAAAAACATCAAGCGGAATCGTCGACCAATCACAGCGCTCGTTGTTGCACACCGTTGTCGTAACGCTGGCACCTGTGGTTTTATTCGGTTTAATAGAAACTTTATTATCGACAATTTCTCTTAACACTATATTCTTGTTAAACGGTAAATTTTGTATCGATTTAACCCCTTATTTATCAAAATCGGTCGAGATTTCTTTTACGACGCTTTGCCACCTGGCGGCGAGCTTCGAAATTTTTCGAAAATTGAAAAACTTCGATTTTCTTGGAAAATAAGGACCGACAGTTTTTTTTATTGATATATTCGTCACCGACAATTAAATCCGCATCGATTGAGCCCCCAACCATTGAAATCCGGCGACATTTGAAAAAATGTCGGCTAACTTGACGGTCAAATTTGTTTATTTATTATAAAATTAACGACGCACCGACAGTTTTCGGTTTTTTGCCAACAGTTTCCGACAATTTACCAACAATTATTTAAAATTTTCCAAGTTCATATCGGTTCCCTCGATCGGCTAACTTTATGTAGGTACTAAAAAGGCCTCCTCCAGACATCTCCCAACTCATCTCTGGTGAAGCCCAGTGGCGGGATCGCGCGAGAGACAGAGAGAGGGAGGCACACTGTTACGAGCGCACGCTCGTCACGCATTCGCCACCTATCGCGCGATATTCGAATCTCTAGATCGAGCCATTAGAGCATGAGTAATCGAATTTCTTGACACGAACTAGCCCACGCTTTAGCGAAATCGATTGATAAATAAATAGATGTACATTTAACATGCATGGTTATTATAAGTATTGTAATTCTGTTCTACCTCGGGTTTTTGAATCCTGGTTTCCCCAAGGGCATGGGCAAATGCCAGAACAGTAAAAGAACACAAAAAACAGAGAGAGGTCCAGGATAATTTATAAGTCCCTCCTCGACAACATGTTGTACAGATCTTAAGAAAATCTTCTTGGAAATTCAAACGACTGTATTTCCAAGAATTAGCAATAAGACACACGTGTAGAAAGTAGCTAAATAAAATGTAAATGTCTTGACAACGACGTGACTCGAGCGAAAAAGCAAAGATTGAAACATACTTGCAATATGAAACCCGTAAAGAAAAGCCTTTTACAATTTTTCTTAACAAAGAGTTTCCGCTCTTTAGAAAATTTCACGTGCCTAACACTTGAACGACCACTCGCCATGCGTATCTGGTCACCAAATGTGTTATTACCACCCGCGACTTAACGCGAGTCGCGAAGCTGAAAAAAAGGGCCTTCGCTGCTTAACATCGAGAGTGACGGGCCAGACGCCCGCCACCGAGCGCTCTTACGACCCCGACCGCGGGGCCTTACCACCCCTGCCCTTGCCTTCGAATAGTACCCTGTACACTTTTTCCTGGGTTTTCATCCCCACTTTTTAAACTTTAACCAATCAGAAAATTGCTTCTTCGTCGAGAGAAAACTTTGAGCATCCTCGAGTCGCGTCGTCGGATAGTCAGTCTCTTCGAGATTTCCAAGGAAGTAACAATAGGCGAAGAACTCGGCGTTTCCTTCGCTATCGGTTTTGTTACTTCCTTTTACTATTTTTGTATAGACATTGTATACAGAGAGTTTTTATAATTTTATAAGTTTAAAATAACGTAAATATAAATGAAAGACACTATGTGTATAAATTGAATAGTCTGTATTAAATAAATCAGTGAGTTAATATTTAAAATTAAAGATTAAATTCATTTTTAAACATTCCCGCGCTCAGTCCGAATTTCTATTCGCTAAGGAGCGAACGAAAACGGACCAGTCAGCATCGAAGTAACGACCAGCTCAGGCTGGCTCGTAACACACCGGTGTATCAGCGTCAGCTACAGGCGGAAGTTGTCACTACCATTCTTCCGTCAAATTTCAATACCGAACGTACCGTTTCATATAATTCCTTGTTCCTTCGTATGTTTGAGCTTTTTGATTGTCGTTCCCCGGTTTCCCCTCTCACCAAACACGTGCATTAAATCGCTCAAACAACATTAAACGCAATTGTTTTATCGTATGAAAAATGGGCAAAGGACGCAGGCACAAGCCTAAGAAGAATTTCGCTGAGAAACGTCGCGAGAAGCAGAAGGTATGATTTTTTTTTTATGTGATCCAGGCGATAATCGGCTGGCGAATGAGGTTATGTGTTTGCCGATATTCTTTCACGAAGAAATTTTCATTTAAGAATAAAACAAATTCACTGCTGATTAATACCTATAATAGTTTTTTTTCCCATCTTAATCGCTTTGCGATAATTCGCCTGAAAACAAAACTTTTTTCATAGCACTTTTGGTTAAGGTCTTGCTGGACGTATAATCGGGCAAAAAGTTAGTCGAAAATGGGTGAATCGTGGATCAAGCAATCTAGACCATGTCGTACATGTTTTAGCCTTACGAATAGCTAAACTAATAATACAATTGACACTTGGTTATGTTAATTTTCCACTTCCAATGATAATTCAAGTCAATTTCGACGATTTTCGGCGTGTGCTCGACTGAGGTTTTGTCAGTGACTGTACCACCTGTTTCGACTGTTTCAACGGTTGCAATTCATGAAAAACGACGATATTCCGTGATTAGTTTGATTAATTTCACGACAACTACGTAGTCAATTCGTTTGAAACTCGGCGCAATCAATCGCTCGATCCTAAATCTCCATGATATTATATTTTTAATATTCGATGACATTTAGTTCCCATTCATTTTGCAACCATTAACGTCCGCAGAACTTGTTTTTCCATAAGCGACTGTGTTAAATCCCAGTAAATTCATAAATTCATAACTACCAAATTATTTAGTGAAAAATTCTGAAATAATTAATTAGTATTATTATTCTAACAAGAACCATCGTTCCTCAAATTTTCAAAAATTTCTGACATTTTTCCATATATCGATCCAATAATACCTCAATCATAATTGTGGCGACTGTAGAATCAGCGATGGGAATCCATTGAATAAAAACATATTTCAAATACTTTTTCGAACAGATAACTATGATTAATCATCACGAAAAAATCAATATTTTCACATTTTTGCAATAATTATGGTCAATTCACGTAAATTATTATTATACAATGAATTGAAATATTTGACAAATCTGATAAAATTGATTATCATTTGGTCCGAAATGTATTTGAAATACATTTTCATTGAATGAATGCCCATCTCTGTGTACGATCGTACTTATGAAAAATTTTCAGAACAAGGACGAGTGGGACAAAAGGCCTCAGAGATGTTACGCCGATATCGTCAGGGAGAACAAAGATTTTGAGAATTATTACAAGAAGCAAGGTATAGTGGCCGAAGATGGTTGGGAAAGATTCATAAGCGCCATGCAAGAAAATCTTCCGGTGGCGTTCAGAATAACCGGCTCAAAAGCCGAATCGCGAGCGTTGTTGGATATAATAAAAGGCGATTTTTTCGAGGAAATATTGAACACGAAGGTGGAAAACGATAGGGAAGAAGTGGCCAACGCGCTCGAGAAAATGAAGCCGCGTTGCTTGCCATTTTATCCGGACGGTTTGGCCTGGCAACTCCAGCTCACTCGCAAAGACATCAGAAGGTCCGAAGCTTACTTCAGATTACACAATTTTTTGATCGCCGAAACCAATAGCGGAAGTATCAGCAGACAGGAAGTGGTCAGTATGATTCCGCCTTTGGTACTGGACGTCAAGCCGTCGCACAAGGTACGACGTATTATGCAAATTTATAGCAAACGAAAAAATTTCGTTGGCGATGATTAAGGGGGAGGAAGGTTAATTCGGTGAAAAAGAAGCGTGTTTTTAAGATTTTTTTCTGGCGATACAAATAGTGTAAATTTATTCAATGAATTTCTACATAATAATACGACATTTGAACAAAATTTTCCTAAATTTTGATTCTAAAATATTGAAAATTAAGCGGGTGACAGTGAATCTCCGGAGGCGCCTCGAAAAAAAGTTGCTTTGCGGTGTTCATCATAACTCGCTAAAGAATCATCCGAAACAAAAAAATCAAATTGCATTTGTTAAAGAAGATGTTTCTCGAGGTAATCACGAGGGGATTTTTTTTATTTTTTTATTTTTGATTTTTTCGTAGCACTTGGAAGCAAAAAAAAACGATTTTCGCTATAAAAATCAGCTAATTTCTTGCTGTAAAATTAATAATTATTAAAAAAAAAGAAAAAGCTTTCGACAATACCTGGCGAATTATGTGAAAAAGTAGTGTGGAAAATTTCGAAAACGATTGGTCCAGTAGAATCAGCGTTATCGGTGAACACGGACTTAAAAAATGTAAAGTTTCCAGGAGAAACGCTTTGAAGTTTTGCGCACTGGTCGCTCGGGCCCGGAGCAACGGACACTCAAATACTCATAACGTCGTCAATTTTGCTCCAATCGACTTGAAATTTTTACACAATATTCTCGAGATATTATGCATTCGGTTGAAATTTTTTTTTTTAAATTAATACCTTATCCCGCCCTTAAAATAAACGTTTGTACGATCACAGGTTCTCGATATGTGCGCCGCACCGGGATCGAAAACTGCGCAGCTCATTGAAGCGATTCATGCCGATGAGAAAGTGGCACATCCTGGTATGTTGAAATTTTTATTCATCTGGGATACAAATAAATTCAAGGCAGAAGCTTGCTTTGAAATGCCTAAAAAAGCGTTTTTTAAGGGGATTTTTATTATTATTTTTTTTTTTTTTACAGAAAAAAAATAAGCAAGTCTAGCAAATTTTTTAGAATATTTCATTGCATATTTCATTTCATTCGAATATTTAAAAAAAAAATGTTTGAGCAAAAAATATTAAAACACAGCAGATTTTTATGCACATCTGTGCAACTCCTCGCAATTGCAGTTTCCAATCGGCGGGAAAGTTGAGTCTCGTAATTTTCGTCTGAAACAAAAAAACTCAAAGAAAATGTTAATTTTCATATTATTTTTATTCTAAATGAACCGAAAAGAAACCGAAAAACTGTGAAATTCAAAATGTTTCTCAGGTTCGGAAAAAATGTGCTTTTTGAGATAAAAAACAATCATTTCAACTTGCTAAAAAAGTTGTTTATAATTTGTTTTTTTCATGAATCTTCAATCACGCAATCACGCCCGCCCAGTTTAGAAGAATCGTAAAAACGAAAACTCCCGCCTTAACCCGTAATGGTCACACTGGGTCCAGCGCGGACCCAAGGCAATTTTTTAATCGATGTAGCTCCCAAAATATAGTTCCGAATAGAATATGTGGCGCCATCTGTTGTTGTTTCAAGGTTTCACAACAGTCTCCCATGATAGTCACTTTATTTCATATCCTCAAAGTCGATTTATCTCATTTCAGAAGTTAGCATTAAAATATACAACTTCAATCTTTAAAAGCTCGATATTATAATATTTTTTTCTTAGTTAACTATTTCGAGAGTGCAACCCAACAAAATTTTTGGATTTATCTAAAAAAATTGAAGATTTGGCGATTTTTTTTTCGTAAAAAAGGTAAATTTTTCAAAAAAATATATTCTCGCGTTTGTTTGTAAAAACTCAAATTATTTAAAAAGAAAAAACAATTGGATTATCAAGAGAAAGTCTTAAACTTCATTCTCGTACAAGATTCGAGTCTGTACATGAAAAAGAACGCAAATGGCAAGTGTTTTTCTGCGCAGGGTCCACTGGACCCAGTGTGGCCATTACGTAATTTTTCGGAGGTGTGACCCCATTACTTGGGTTCATTTGATTCGAATTGATCCTGGAACAGTCGGTACGATATATTTGGGGCATTCCACACCAAGCGGGCCACCCAAATTTTGAGTTGTCTCGGAACGTATTCATACATTTTTCAAAAGTTATTTATAGCGTTGTGAATACTCTCAAATTATTTTAGAATTTCAATATGCATGTTTTATCCAAAATTGAATATGGAATTATTTTTTTTCAATTCGCTGTTACATAACAAAAAAGACAAAAAAAAAGTTTTAAAAAGTTTTAAAAAAAGCAATGTGGGCTTTAGATAATTACTATTGACAGACTCAACCCTGTAAAACGCAAAGAGCTATTTTATTTGAGTCATTTTCACATTTTTTAGCCAATAACTCGACCAAAACCTTCAGAAGATATTAGCTAGCCATCACCCCAATTTTTTTGGAGTTTGTAAACATAATAAGCGAAATTCTATTAAAGTTTAAAAAAAATCAAAATTGTCCCTCTCAACGAAAAAAAAAATATTATTACTTTATTTCATCAAAAAATACTTTGAAAATGATTTTGAACGGCTATGGGAATATTTTTATCGAAAAGTACATTCAAAAACACAAATTTTATATTCGAACATATTTTTTGTGCTATTACCGGTTTTCAATATACACCGAATTGAAAAAAATAATTCGATATTCAATTTTGGGATGAACCATGCATATTAAAATTTTAAAATAATTTCAGAGTATTCACAACGCTATGAATAATTTTGGAAAAATGTATGAACACGTTCCGAGACAGCTCAAAATTTGGGTGGCCCGTTTGGTGTGGAATGCCCCATTTATATTCGTCGACGTTTGCTTTTTTACCATTCTTGTGAATTTTTTTTTTTTTTTCACAGAGGGATTTGTAATTGCCAACGATCTGGACAATAATCGTTGCTACATGTTGGTACATCAGGCCAAGAGGCTGAGCAGCCCGAACATATTGATAACCAATCACGATTCTTCGGTGATGCCGAGTTTCAATATTACCAATGCCGACGGTACAAAAAGCCCTCTCAAGTGAGTCACGGGGTTTTGCGCATGCCGCATTTGCAGAAAATTATATTGTACACGATGATTTTCCATAGATTCGACAGAATATTGGCCGACGTGCCGTGCAGCGGGGACGGTACGATGCGAAAAAATCCGGATATTTGGTGCAAGTGGAGTCCGGCCAATGGAAATAATCTTCACGGGTACGAACACGACTCGGTGGGTGGTGAGGCTCACGAAAATCGGAACGAGCAATGTTCGAAAATTCCAAAATTCGGAAAAAACGTATATACAGGGTGTCCCATTTGAAAAAAATACAGTGGAATAACTCTTCGGGTAAAGAAGTGACGACAAAATGGGTCGGATGAAAGTTGTGGGGTTCGAAGGGAGACACTCGGTGCTGATGAAATCTATGCTCTTGCAGTTCATGTTTTTATGCTGCGAGCATAACGGCAGTTTTTTGGAATGGAAACAATACTTTTGAATTACCGGAAGTTGTTTCTTTTTTCGAGACGAATTCAACGATACCCCGTGTTAAGGATTTCTCATAGATTTTTCATGAAAAAATCGATCGTATCGAATCGTAAAATTCGGTGTGGCTCGCTGCGTGGAACACCCAAATCGTGTCTGATATCACGTAAACTGATATTAGGATTATTATTATCAGCTCATATTGGTTTACGTGATATTGGACGCGATTTGGGTGTTCCACGCAATGAGGCACACCGAATTTTACGATTCGATACGATCGATTTTTTCATGAAAAATCTATGAGAAATCCTTAACACAGGGTATCATTAAATTCGTCTTAAAAAAAGAAACAACTTCAGGTGGTTCAAAAGTATCGTTCCCATTCGAAAAAACTGTCGTTATGCTTGCAGCATAAAAACATGAACTGCAAGAGCATAGATTTCATCAGCACCGAGTGTCCCCCTTCGAACCCCACAACTTTCATCCGACCCATTTTGTCGTCACTTCTTTACCCGAAGAGTTATTCGACTGTATTTTTTTTTCAAATGGGACACCCTGTATACACGTTTTCCGAATTTCGGAATTTTCGAACATTGCTCGTTCTGATTTTCAAGCCCCCCCCCCCCCCCACTCGGTGACCTTTATGTTTATCCATTATTTTTTCACCTCATTACTCGTAATCGATGTGACTGTTAAATAAACGAATATTCGTAGAATTCAGTACAGGATAGCAAAGAGAGGACTGGAGTTGCTGGCCGTCGGAGGAAAAATGGTATATTCCACGTGTTCACTTAATCCCATCGAAAACGAAGCCGTCCTTCACAGACTACTTTGCGAAACCGGTGATTCTGTTAGTATAGTGGACGGCCGTGATATCGTACCGGGTCTGAAGTGCGATCCCGGGGTTACGAAGTGGATGCCCGGATCGAAAGATTTGAACTACTACGAAAGTTGGGACGACGTGCCCGAACAGTGGCAAACGCAAATTCGACCGAAGATGTTTCCGCCGAAACCGGAGGATGTTCACAAGTACAATCTCGAGAAGAGGTACAATTGATTTTACGTTTTTTTTTAAGGGGTACATGTGTGTAGATTGCCGGAAAAATAGGTGAATTTTGAGAATTATTATCTCAAAAACTGTTGGTCCGATTGAATTCACGTTGGTTTTGTTCGAAAGTATGTACATTGAGGTATGTTGACGAATTTTTCGTTTGAATGTATGGTGAATGGGAGCGCTGTTATTTCGGCCGGCGTAAAATAACTTTGCCGTCGGCACGGTTTGCGGTTCCCACTTTTTCCGGCAGTCGGTTGGTCCGAAACACAAAATTTCAAGAAGATTCTCAAAGTGTAACGTCTTGAGCTGTTCGGCACGTAGGATTTTTTTGTTTTGTTTTTTTTTTTTCACAAAATGGCGCTTGATTGAAGTTAAAATTCACTTTTAAACCTCAATTTACGACCTTTGTTGATTGATAAAAAAATAAATAAATTAGTTAGAAAAAAAAATCCCACGTGCCGAACTTCATTACCTATCCGTGCATATTGTGTCCAAATTTTAAAGGAATCGGTCAATCCGTTATCCAAAAAAAAGTGGGAATCGACATTGAAAAAGTTATTTTACGCCGGCCAGAATAACAGCGCTCCCATTCACTATACATTCAAACAAAAATTCGTCAACATACCTCAATGTATACACTTTCGAATAAAACAACCTTGAATTCAATCGGACCAATAGTTTTTAAGATAATAATTACCAAAATTCGCCTATTTTTCTGGCAATCTACACGGATGTACCTCGTTAACTTTCCGATTTTATAGGCAAGTTATTGTAATGACCCTGAAAATCGAAAATCGTTTTTTTGTCAGCTCTCAACGTTTCAAGATCATAAGCGTTATTTTAACCCATTTTTATAGCATAATGTGTGTGTGTTTGTGTGCGTGCGAATGTGATCAAATTTTTCGTTAACGTTTTCTCTAAAACTAATAACGTGATCGGAATGATCGATGATGCAATCGTTGTGTCTCGCTGTAACTTAGTGCTGATTAGATTTTGGTCCAATTTGGTCGAGTGGGCGATGAATTTATTTTTAATTTTATTTCAAAAATTTAAATCTTTTGCAAAAAATCTCTGAAACGGAAAGTGTTAGAAATTTTGTATGGTGATTCGGGTCACACAGTAGCTGCTCACTGAGAAATAATTTAAACGAAAATCAACCCCCGAGGGGGTGGAGTTGTGAGGAGACGTTTGCAGCCAATGTTACCGTATCTCTAGAACGGCAATAGATAGAGCATTGAAATAGCAACAATGTTGATAAGTAGAAAACTTGAAATGAAATTTTTCCGAATACGGATAATCTCTTTATTATCGACCTTTAACGGTGAGGTAAGGTCAATTCGGTGAAAAAGAAGCATATTTGCAAGATTTTTTTCTGGCGATACAAATAGTGTAAATTTATTCAATCAATTTTTATATAATAATACAACATTTGAACAATATTTTTCTAAATTTTCATTCGAAAATATCGAACATTAAGCGGGTGACGGTGAAACTCCGGAGGTGGCTCGAAAAAAAAAGTTACTTTGCGGTGTTCATCATAACTCGCAAATGAATCATCCGAAACAAAAAAATCAAAATGCATTCGTTAAAGGAGATGTTTCTCGAGGTAATCACCAGGCGATTTTTTATTTTTTATTTTTGATTTTTTCGTAGCACTTGGAAGCAAAAAAACCGATTCTCGCTATAAAAATCAGCTAATTTCTTGCTGTAAAATTAATAATTATTAAAAACAAAAAAAGCTCTCGACAATAGCTGGTGAATTGTGTGAAAAAGTAGTGTGCAAAATTTCGAAAACGATTGGTCCAGTAGATTCAGCGTTATCGATGAACACGGACTTGAAAAATGTAATGTTTCCAGGAAAAACGCTTTGAAGTTTTCCGCACTCGTCGCTCGGGCCCGGAGCAACGGACACTCAAATACTCATAACATCGTCAATATTGCCTTTAATCGACTTGAAATTTTGACACAATCTTCTCGAGATATTATGCATTCAGTTGAAAAAATTTTTTAAAAATGCAAAACAAATTTAGTACCTTACCCCGCCCTTAATAATAATAATAATAAATTTCAAAGCGTAAATTTCAATAAATAGCTATAGGCACTACTAACCATGGGCACTACTAGTTTCTTATTTGTTCACCGTCCAACGCATTTCCTCAAACTTTTCGTTTCCGTGCACAGTATGAGGATATTGCCGCATCACCAAGACACGGGGGGCTTTTTCGTCGCGGTATTGGAAAAGTTGAAACCCTTGCCTTGGGAAAGTGAGTCCGCCGCGGTCGTCGATCGAGTCGTCGAGGAAGCTAAAGTCGATAAGGAGGAGCAGGAGGACAAGGCCAACAAGATTATGAGCCTCGAAGAGGAATTGGCGGCCGAAAAGGAATCGGGAGACGGCAAGAAAAAACGAGGTTTGGAGGATGATAAGAAACCTTGGGGACCTCAGAGAAAGCGCAAACGAATCGTCGGCTATCGAGAAGATCCGTTCGTCTTTTTCAAAGACGAAACCGAAGACGTTTGGCCGTCGATAAAGTTCGTACAAATCCCAACAATTTTATTTTTATTTTTTGAAACAAATTTTTTACAACGTCCAACATTTTTTTTTTTTTTTTTTTTTTTTTTTTTAAGATTTGAAAAAATTAAATTGACCATGGGATTTTTTGACGCAGATAGGTTTTAATGATGGAGTAGAATATGAATGTACGGTTTCGGATCAAAATTTGCGACGGCGTATCCCTTTCATTTTGGATTTTGCGTTTTGTCGATTTGCAGGCGTATTTTGCATTGCTCGCTAAAAATCGTTAATACAAAATTTATAGAGAATTTAATTCTCTATCTTTTTCATACAAACAATTTTGTTGTAAAATAATTATTTATTGTTGATTATGAGCAAAAAGTGTGAAAAATTAGGACGTTGGCCCAGTTTTTTAAACTTTGGGACCATTTTTATTAAAAACAAGTGACACATTTGCATGGCAAAGTTGTAGAGGACAAAATTCTCTACAACTTTTGCACAAACAATTTTTTTGTACGACGAATAGTACACGCTGGGAACGCGGTCAACACAGCGGATTAGGGAAATGAGTTGAATCGCTTCCGCTGGCCTCTGTGTTGACCGCGTTCTCAGCGTGTACTATTTGTCGTACAAAAAAATTGTTCCCATAAAAGTTGTAGAGAATTTTGTCCTCTATAACTTTGCCATCTAAATTTGTCACTTATTTTTAATAAAAGTGGTCCAAAGTTTAAAAAAATCGGCCAATGTCCTAATTTTTCACACTTTTTGCTTATCATTGACAATAAATAATTATTTCACAACAAAATTGGTCATATAAAAAAGATACAGAATTAAATTTTCCATAAATTTTGTGCCTACCAATTTTAGCAATAAATGCAAAATACGCCTGCAAATCGACCAAACGCAAAATCCAAAATTAAAGGGATACGCCGTCGCAAATTTTCGTCTAAAACCGTACATTCATATTATACTCCATCATTAAAACCTAACTGCGTCGAAAAATTGCATTATCAATTGAATCTTTTTTTAAATCCTAGATTGATCGGGCTAATAGGTTCGAAATGAATAAATAAAAATATGTGCGAAACACCAGCAATGTAGTCCAATGAGAAGACGTGCCTGTGAGCTCGTCTTGTTTCCCATTTGAATAACATGGGATTTTCAGACTAATTTGGTTAATATTTTTTCGAGTTGTCCCTGAGCACGCGAAAAATTCTTCATTCACACAAATCTATTGTCAACGGGTATAACTACTCGTGACATTTTGTTTACAAGACATAAACCACAAATAAATTTAAATTTGTGGTGAAATCGTTTATCAGTTGTTATCCATCGTTCATCGGTTCGCCGTTATCGATAATACACCGGTGAGGTCTTGTAAACAAAATCTACGAGTAGTTATACCCATTGACAATAGATTTGTGTGAATAAAGAATTTTTCGCGTGCTCAGGGACAACTCGAAAAAATAATAACCGAATTAGTCCGAAAATCCCGTTATTCAATTGGGAAACAAAACGAGCTCACAGGCACGTCTTCTTATTGGACTACCGTGCTGGGGTTTCGCACATATTTTTATCAATTTATTTCGAACCGATCTGGGGGGTGCACTTGTCGAAATTCGTCAACATCCAACACAATTGAAAAATAAATAATATTTACATAATCAACAGAGAATTCTACGATATTTCCGATGAATTGGATCCTCGTTGTTTGCTGGTACGTTGCCACGAGGGCAAAAAAAAGAACGTCTATTTCACGTCACCCGCTATACGCGACATAGTTCTGACCAACGAAACGCGAGTCAAAATGATCAACACCGGAGTCAAGACTTTCGTTCGTTGCGACAATAAAAACATGAAATGCGCTTTTAGACTCGCTCAAGAAGGTATGCGCAGTATTTTCAAGTACATCGGAGAAAAACGCAAGCTCGAAATATCCAAAGAGGATTTGATAATGCTTTTGCAAAACGATGATCCCCATATGCCACCGGAAATTGAGAAGCTTAGCAAACCGACGCAACAACGTCTCAAGGATTTTGGTAATTTTCGATTTTTTTTTTATTCATCATTCATTATTTTGCTTCCCCGTAAAGGAAGCTATGTGACGGTGGGATTTTTTTTTCGAGATCTTCATGTCACCATGTTCAAAATGTGCCAAAACGTCGAGAAAACACATTTTTAGAAAATGTCCGGATGTATGTGTGTGTGTGCGTGCGTGCGTACGGTTTTAGCTACAGCCCCCAAATTTTGCAGACACGTGCAGCTCCATAATCCCTTCTTTGACTGTAATTTCCACGATGATTCAAGCTGCGACTCGGATTTTATGTCGTTTTCAAATTCCCAAAAAAAAGGGCGTTATCACTCTAGCGATCGCAAATTTTGAGATACTTGTCTAAATAGTTCGTGACAAAGAGATATGTACCCGAGGTTGGTTGCTATTGCATTTGTGCCAAATCCATCGATAAGTTTTGATTTTATGATATTTTGAATTTTTCGAAAAATCAAATTTGTCGCTATAACTTTCGTTAACTTTGACCAATCGAGCTCCAACTTCACAAAAGTATAGAACATCATCCAGCCGTGATGTATATCAAATTTGACGGAGATCGGTTGAATGGATTGGATTTGACGGGAATTCAAGTTTTTCGATTAATAAGCCTCTGCCGATTTAAAAAGCTGCAAGTTGAAACTTGCAAATCGCTTTATTATAATTTGAGGCAAGCTGCAAGTTGAATATTGCAATTTGCTTCCTCTGAATTGTAAGTAGTGAACGAAGATTCCTTTATAAGGACGCCAAAAGATAAATGCTCCCTCATAGCTTCCTCATAAGGGAATCTTCGTTCACTACTTACAATTCAGAGAAAACAAATTGTAAGATTCAACTTGCGGCTTGCCTTAAATTATGAGGATGCGATTTGGAAGTTTCAACTTGTTTATTTTATTTTCTTGCTAATGATAAACTTTTTTTTTTTTTTTTCATTGATCAAACAGCAACCGGTAGTTGCATACTATTGTACACCGATAAGAGTACCGATAATCCGGATCCTTTGAAGTTGGATATGGTGGGTTGGCGAGGAACCATGTCGTTGAGAGCTTACGTCCCGACTCACGACGCGATTCATTATTTGCGTCTTCTCGGGGCGGATTGTTCCAAATTTGGTAATAAATAATCATCATCTATTTTTTTAAGGTATTACCGGACGGATATGGAAACATTTCGGATATTGTTAAAAATATTGAGGAATGATAGTTCTCGTTGGAATAATAATACATGAATCATTTTAGAATTTTTCACTGAATAATTTGGCAGTTATGAATTTGTGAATTTACTGGAATTTAACACGGTCGCTTATGGGAAAACAGGTACCGCAGACGTTAATGGTTGTAAAATGAATGGGAACTTAACCCGAAACCCATTAAAACCCATGCCAAGAGACCGAAGAAAAAACACGCGTAACTTCTTTCTTGATTTGCCTATGAATCCAAAAGTTACTTCGACGATATCTGCTCTAGGCTTGGCATGGGGTCTGAATCAGGAATGGGCATTCATTCAATGAAAATGTATTTTAAATATTTTTCGCACTAAATGATAATTAATTTGAACGGATTTATTAAATATTTATATTTATTGTAAAATAATAATTCACGTAAATTGGTCGGTAATTATTACGTAAATGTGGAAATATTGATTTACACATGATAATTAATCATAGTTATTCGTTTTAAAAAGTATTTTAAATACATTTTCATTGAATGAATGCCCATTTCTGGATCTGATGGGGTCAATTTGATTATAACGGTTTTACACTAACAAATTGGACTCTGACGAAAAAGTGCGCCATACATTTTTTGCATATTTTTTTGCGTAAAATCGATTGGCATACTTTATCGCAATAATGATTGTCAGAACAATTTGTTTAAATAAATTCTTATAAACAATTCCAATTGACAAAAGAAAAAACACGTGTAATTTCTCATTTGATTTGGGTATAAATTTATTACTTACTTTAACGCTATATGCTCTACGCTTGGCAGGATTTCAATGGGTCCATGTCGGTAAATATTAAAAATATGATATCATCAAGATTCAGGATCGAGTGATTGATCACGCTAAGTTTCAACCGAATCGACTACGTAGTTGTCGTGAAATTAATTAAACTAATGACGGAATATCGTCGTTTTTTCATGAATTGCAACCGTTGAAACAGTCGAAACAGGTGGTACAGTCACTGACAAAACCTTAGTCCAGCACATGCCCAAAATCCGTCGAAATTGACTTCAATTATCATTGTAAGTGGAAAATTAACATTGCCAAGTGTCAATTGTATTATTAGTTTAGCTATTTGTGAGGCTAAAACATGTACGACATGGTCTAGATTGGTTGATCCACGATTCACCCATTTTCGACTAAATTTTTTCCCGATTATCCGTCCAGTAAGACCTCGATATATTTCGTTGGTTTCGCCGCGCGTGCCAAACGTGAGAAACTACAAATTTTTCACCTTCTCATATATTGTACACAGAGAAAAACAAGTTTCAAGAAAACCGGGATGCCATAGCGCAAAAGAGCGAGATCGAGAACGGCAAAGACGCGGAGGACGTCCCGGCAAACGACAATTGCGACGAAACGATAATCGAGAAGACGGAATCCATGGAAACCGGTCCGACGGTCGAAATCACCACTTGATTCATCAATCGTCTTATATTTTTTTAAATAATCGTTCGAATGAACTTGCGAACCGCAATTTTTTTTCGACTTACCTAATTTGATCTAGGTATCATAAATAAATAAAATAATTGCGGCAACGCCATTCGTTGATAATTTCATTTTCTATTGCGAATTCCATTTTCTTTTTGTTATTTTTTTTTCTCTCTCTCTCTCTTTCTAAATTAATTACTGACGTCGAGAGCTTCGGTCGTTCGGCGTTTGTAAATTATTTTATGCAATAACGCAGTCCTGTTTCCTTCGCTTTTCGAAACGTGTTTGTGAGAGAGAAAGCAGGCGTTTCCGTGACTATCGACTGTCGGTATCGAAAACAGTACAGAAAAGTGCCCTCGAGAGTCCGAGTACTGAAAAGTCCACGACCCGTCGCTGTTGGACGGTCGGCAAGATTTTTTTCGACACTTTATATCCCACCAATAGACTTGCAAACACCAGAGACCGCAAACTCGAGCGGATCATCAGCGCCATCGGGCGGCTGGCATGTGCGTCGCACCTAAAAACTCAAGCTTCGAACTACCAACACGATATAGCGCGCCCGTGATTTTGAAATTAAGAATTGGAATACGAATCGACGTACGAAACGTACGAAACATATGAGCGATTCCACGTGACTTCAGCCACTAAAGAATTTTTTTTTCCACAAATAATTTTAAAAAATTGAGCTATTTCATTGCAATATATTCACCGAGCTGTGATTTGTAAGACATTTTTTCGGCGGTTTTATCGTTAATTAACGTTTTTTTTATTTCTCCATTTAAATGGCTGTATCTTTGGCAGGATTTGACGTATTTACATTTGCAAAAAACGAAAATGTGCGTCTTTTTATGGCCTTCCATTAGAAAATTATAGAGATTATAAAGAAAATTACTTTAGATTTTATTGAGCAAGTTGAACGTCCGTTTCAGGGCAAAATATGCAAAAATATTTTTTTTCTCAAAAAATGCATGTATTTTTTTTTCACAATTTCCCCAAAATCTGAATACGAAAAAAGAATTTTTGGTATTTTTTATATCGTGGGATCAGTAAACGGTAATGCGTAGTTTTACCGATTTTATTAATAGATTTTTTTCATGCGCTCCAGTCGCTTTACGCAAGTTCAGAAGCTTCCCTGAAAGAGAAATAAATGATAATCGATGCTGTTGAATCGCGTAAAGCGAAAAAATCAAACTGAAAAAAATCTATTAATAAAATCGGTAAAATTATGCATTACCGATTACCGATCCCATGATATAAAAAAAAATACCGAAAATTCTTTTTTCGTATTCGGAATTTGGGGAAATTATGAAAAAAAAATTAAAAATGCATTTTTTGAGAAAAAAAATATTTTTGCATATTTTGCCCTGAAACGGATGTTCAACTTGCTCAATAAAATCTAGAGTAATTTTTTTCTGGGAGGCCATAAAAACACGCACATTCTTGTTTTTTGCAAATTTAAATACGTCAAATCCTGCCAAAGATACCGCTATTTGAATGGAAAAATTAAAGAAAAACGTTAATTAACGATAACACCGTAAAAAAAAAATTTTTTAAGTCGCCACTCGGTGAATATATTGCAATAAAATAGTTCAATTTTTTAAAATTATTTGTGGAAAATTTTTTTTTAGTGGCTGAAGTCACGTGGAATCGCTCATATATGTTGCATGGGAAGCGCGAACATAAGACAAAATTGAATTCCGCGTCGATAGTAAATATTGACTCGTTAATATTTATTTAACAATTTTTTTTTGTTGATATTTTAATATTCGTCTAAGTTTTTTTTATTTGCTCGCAGTTGCTCGCAGCTTGGAAAACACGGCTTTGTCATATAAAGTATCGTGTGCAACTTGGAGGGGGGGCCGTTTCAAGGGTTACATGTCTATTTAATATTTACAAATTCAACATGGGGTATTAATACCTACCCTACGAACTGAACCCCTTTTTCAGCCGACGTTTTTTTTTTTATTCCCTCGAAATTGGAAGTAGTGCAAGTATGACTGGTTTCCAATTTGTTCACTGAAAGATTATACCGGATATCCAGAAGGCCGAACAAATCCGAATAAAAGGTTTTTTTTTTTGGCTCAAATAATCAGAAAATATTTTTTGTGATGTGATCTCATATTTTCATTCGAAAGTGGGAGAAAATTCCGATCGAAAACCCTCGTGACAACATCAATTTCATTCAGAAATAAAGACTCACCACGCCTCGAAACTTCGAAAGGAGTGAAAATACCGATTACAGCATATAGTATGACGAAGAAAAAAATCTAGAGGTCTGAGATTTGAAGTCAACCACTATTTCGAGTCATACTTACACCGCTTCCAATTTCGAGGGAATTAAAAAAAGGGTCGGCTGAAAAACGGGTTCAGTTTGTAGGGAATAGAGACTCAACACTAGAAAATTCAACACGCACACACAACTCAACACAAAAAAAATTAACACAAACATTAATAACACACCCCAAAACAATCACATTAAGGGATCATCCTAGCGTGAAATTTTTATATAATCGATTTTTTTTCTATTCATTATCCGATAGTATACAGTGTAATAAACATTCTCACCAATTTTCAAATCGAAATTCGAATTATTTCGGTCGCTACAGCCTTTTTTTAGCAAAAAGGATTGTAGCGTAACCTGGCGCGTCCGTCCGCCGTTGAACCGTTTTCGTTTTCGATATCCAGTATGGATACGTCTGAAAAATTTGTGCCGATGAATAGAAAAGGCTCGAGGAGCAGACCTACACGACGGGAGACAAAAATGTCCGTAGGGTTCGTTGTATGGACCTGGCATCGCCGATTGATCGTAAGTAGACGATTTATATGAAAATTCCTCACTCCAAACTTTAATCGCATTTTTCTCGGAATTGTGTTTTTAAAAACAGTGGCCAGTCTCGAAGGAACAGTTTTCAAGCTATCCCTTCGAAATTTGGACCAAACATTCTTTACGTCATTCTCTATGTCTCCATGGAAGCTTTTTTTTTTAAATCTTCTAATTTTTTTTACAATTAATCGTCGAAAAAATAGGCTAAATTCGATACTTTTTTGCCAAACCGCCGCCATTTTTTCAAATTTCATAAAAAAAAGCTTCCGGGGAGACAGAGGCTTTCCTACAGATTAATAATCTTCTTGAAATTTTTGTTTCAGATCAAAATTGCGTCCGCAATCATGGCCACCGTTTGGATCCTTTTTTTTCAACCCCATTTTGTAAAAATAAGAACAATGTTAAAAATGAATAAATCAATTTTGAAAAAAATTATTTTGTATTCTCCATTAGTGCTGTATTTTGTAAAAAAAAATCAGACCGATTAGTTTATCCTAACCATCAAAAAAAAAAAAAAAATCGCGGAAATCTGCTATTTTTCGGGGGGTCGCACTAGGATGATCCCTTAAACATTGATTACTAACAGTCCATTCGAAAATAACGCAATAGGAAAATTTTTACTTCAAATAGTAAAATGATGGGAACGAAATTTTCCTTTCCTATCAAATTTGAAAATCAATAATACAAGGATATATTTTCACGAAAAAATTAACGACCGAATTCGCGGAGACTGATTCGCGGCCGTGTGAATAATTATTGTTGTGCGCAAAAACACAACCCAAAAAAACTCAGGAGCACCTAGAAGGAGCCAAAAGAACAAAACATCCCGGAAGAAGTCGAATGAACCCAAAAGAACCTAGAAGAACTATATATGAGGCATTCCACATCACTTCAGCCAGTAAAAAAAAAATTCCACAAATAATTTTTAATGATTGAGTTATTTTATTGAAATATATTCACCGAGTGCCGAAATCTCTAAAAATTTTCTGACATTTTTCTCGTTAATTAACTTTTTTTATTATTTTTATTTTTCCATTCAAATGGCTGTATCTTTGGCAGGATTTGACGTATCTACATTTGTGGAAAACGTAAATGTGCGTCTTTTTATGGCCTAACGGAAAAAAATTAATGGAGATTTCATTGAGCAAGTTGAACGTCTGTTCCAGGACAAAATATGCAAAAGTCTATTTTTTTTTCTCGAAAAATGCACTCCCTATTTTAGTTTTCAAAAATTTCCTCAAATTTTGAATACGAAACGGATTTCCGGTATTTTTTATGTTGTGGGATCGCTAATCGGTAGTACGTAATTTTACCGATTTTATTAATAGCTCCTTTTCAATTTGATTTAGCACAGATTATCATTAATTTAAATAAAAAATATTTTTTCTTCTGGAAGGCAATAAAAAGACGCACATTTTCGTTTTTTTCCAGATGTAAATACGTCAAATGCTGCCAAAGATACAGCCATTTGAATGGAAATTTTTTTAAAAACGTTGACCCTCTCATGCCTTATTTTCAAATTTGCGTCGATAAATCAATATAGACTAATATTAACACACAAAGAACGAACCTAAAATGCGTTTTCCAATTTGATGAAGCTTACGCCCTGTACAAGTAAAAATCGGCATATCGCGGGCGAAAGCGAACTCAAATATTTTATAGAAGAATCATTAAAAGTCTGAAACCTCTTTGGCCATTCGATGGAATACACTTCTGTCCACTCACCTATTTTTGTTTTAACGATTCGACAAAAATTACTAATTTTTTTTTTGTCGAAATTACTATTTACATGCGTAAGTCGTGTTTGGAGAGAAATATTTATTTTCGTGTTTTCGCGGTCATATTTGTCTTTGAATTGAAGTTGCTCGGAAACCAAACGCACTAGGACAACGCGACAAACGGCAAAAGTAACACTGATCCTTCGACTATAAGGAGGACTGAGCAGTTCCGATGAAAAATGATACCGACACGTGTAATGACTCGTAAGGTGTACCCAGCCTGGAGGCGGTCAGAGGCATTAGAGGGTTAATTAACGAGAAAAATGTCAGAATTTTTTTTTTTAATTTTCGGCACTCGGTGAATATATTGCAATAAAATAACTCAATTTTTAAAAAGTTATTCGTGGAAACTTTTTTTTTTACTGGCTGAAGTGATGTGGAATGCCTCAAATATATGTTGAATTATGTATTGGGAAACATAACGTTGATATGAATGTAGTTGGAAAATATAACGTTGAAATGAACGTAATTAAAAGCGGGTATGTTGATAAAGATATTGTTGAGTTTTATGTCGAGTTGACCGCACGTCAACATTTACAAATGTTCAACAGACCTGATCTCCGTTTCAAGCTTCGCGAGCTCAGCTGAAAACGGCCGCTTTGCCTCCGTGTTAATATTCTTCATTAAATATTAACGTTATCGTTAAATTACACGGGACGTTACGTTAAATTTGAGCAGAAAAGTACCCTTTTTTTTTTTAATGTTCATCATTAAACTTTGCTTCGAAGCTCAATGTTCAACAGCCTTGGATAATATCGTCTACGATTATTACAAATATGGCCGGATGCCGAGAGTCATCGACGATATTCACCCTGCCGAAAATCGTTTAATTCATTTTCTTCGTATATGTTATCGCTAAATTGAATGGCAAGACGTCTACGTGTCTAACGCGATTAAGGATGTATGACACGTACAATCCCAGCCAAAATTACGCCAATCTGAGAAATCTCGATTATAACTGCTTTGCGAATGCCAGAGAAATTCATAATCATCGAAATATCGTCAAACAGATGTTACCACATCTTTTATCGTGTTTCATCTTTTATCCGGAAAAACTTTAAAGCGGGCTAATTTTCTATACTTCAGCGTGCATTTCTCGACAACCAGACGGACGATCGATCTGAATTTTTTTGTGGACATTTATCGATCTTTATTTCACACACTGAAATTTTTTCAAAATTTTTTTGATGCTAGTTCCACGCGTTTATCGTCGATAACAGCCTCAATGGCCTCATTTCCCATAAGAACACGTGTTAAATTTCACACAGCTGTAACTTCCAAACGGAACGGTCGATCGTTTTGAAATTTTGCATGTTGTTTCGAAATTATAAAAGCTACTGACTGTAAAAATTTCAGAATTTTCTTGATACCTCGACACATGTGTCATACATCCTTAATGCTTCACTGATATTCTATTATTTCATTTTTCCGACGGATACGTTTTGTTTGTTTTTTTTTTCTTTTTTTTTTCATTCATTCACACCGGACGTATTCAAGTTATTTTTTTTTCTTCATTTCTACTTCTTTCGTTCGACGACAATTTCAATCATTCTACTTCTACAGGACGGGATATTTTTTCGTTATTCTTCGACTATAATGAAATTTTAAATATTCGTATAAATATGGAAAAAACATTGAATCGTTTGCACAACCGATACGTAAACTCTGAAGAAAATATGGAATATGAAAAAAAAAACGAGGATCGATGAATGTTCTAAAGCTCGGGACAATCCAACGAATTGGATTGTTATGACTAATGCTAGTAATCGCGTCCCGTCGGCGACGTCAATTTTCCACTGAGATTCATCGAGTTCGATGGCGATTTCGTGCCTGAAATAACATTTCAATGTTAACAATTGATTTTCGTGTTAATTCAGATTTCATATCCTCAAGGTCGATTTATCGCATTTTAGAAGTAGCGTTAAAATTCGCAACTTCAATCTTCAAAATAAATATACTTTTTCCGAAAAGCTCGATATTATAATATTTTTTTGTTAGTGTAATATTTCGAAAGTACAACCCAACAAGATTTTTGGATTTATCAAAAAAATTGAAAATTTGGCGATTTTTTTTCGTAAAAAAAGGTAATTTTTCAACAAAATTTATTCTCGCGTTTAATTGTAAAAAACAAATGATTTAAAAAGAAGAAACAATTGAATTACACAAAGGAAGTCTTAAACTTCATTCTCGTACAAGATTTGAGTCGATACACGAAAAAGAACGCAAATGGCAACTGTTTTACTGCGTAGGGTCAGCTGGACCCAGTGTGACCATTACGTAATTTTTCGGAGGTGTTACCATTACGGGTTAATAATCTCTCGCAAAATCGATACTCACAAGATTTACTAATTTTATTTCGTGGATTATTCGTGCAGGGATGTTCACCCATGAGATGATCTCTCCACTTGTTCCGATTGACCAAAGCGTGACACAAGGGACACCGTTCGTATCCTTCTATGGGCTCTGACAAATTTTCAGAATACATTTTAGAGTAAATATCTCGACTCGACAACCAAATGTAAATAACCAGCCTTCATTAAGGGGTCTGAGTCGCCTGAATAATTGGAATTTTTTTTTTTGTGACATGATCAATTGAAATTCAAAATCGATTTTACTATACCTCGATCGATCGATTTAAAAATACCTGTACTCAGCTATCATTTCAATTTTGCTTCCTCATAGAGGAAGCTTCGTTTTCGTGAATTTTTTTTTGTTTCAAGATTGTTCATGAAAACGTGTTCAGAATGTCCCAAAACATCGAAAAATCACATTCAGAAAAAATGTCCGGATGTATATGTGTGTGTGTAACATTAGTTGAATGTTCATAATGTTCATAATTTAATTTAATTTTCAGAAAAATTCATTCAGTTCTTTTGTTTTTACACGATTTTAAAAAAATTCAAAAATTTATTTCCTGTCTCTAGCTCCCACAATTTTAGAGATATCAAGCTCAAATTGAGTATAATGTTGAACGATTAGGGAGATTGAAAGCAACGGTTTCTTTCGGCGCTTACGTCAACGATAGAGACGTGCTTAGCAACGTCTCAGCCTGGGTGGCGGTCACCCTCATCTGTTTACACGAGGCGATAACTGCTTAGCGAGCAGTACAAAGGGCTGGTGAGCTCTGTGGCTCACAAAGGGGATCGACGTTTCGACAGTCGAGGCGACGATCACTTCTCGAGAGATCTTCGAGCGCACAGCATCGTCTATATTTTCTATTCATATGCACTTTGCATCATTGTACACGGAGTTACGCGATTTTGTATCAACCACAGAATATATATTAATATTTCTATCCGCTTAAATACGGCGTTTCTTACAGTTCAGAAGTGGGATAAAGAACTGTTTTATCTCCTGTGATTTGCGCGTAGCAGTGTAATAAGTATACTGTGTGTGTGTATTGGTGAATTAATGTGAACACGGTGTCAAGTTATTGTGAACGAGGAGAAATTGTTTACAATGAGTCGCTCGCATGGCAGATCTCGTCGATCTCGAACAAGATCTAATTTTCGCGAGACGACTGCTCGATATACACCGTCTTTGCGACCATGCGCTAGGCTTTGCGAAGAACATGAGAAGCTGCTCGAGGCACTACGTGTGTTTTTGAGCAAAACGGATTCTGCACCAGAGAAGTGCGTTGACGCTTCCGGTGACCGAAAGGACAACGACCGTGCAGGGCATGATTTGAATGGTCGTAATAAGTGGAAGCGTAAGTGGGCCCTGCGACACGACGAAGAAGCAGAACGAGAATCGTCAGAAGGTCCTCCAAAGAAACTGACGACTGTACGATGTTTTCGCTGTAAAGAGGTTGGGCATCCGTCACGGTTAAGCCCGAAAGCGAAAAATAAAACGAAACATGGAACGGATATGTATAATATCGGTATCGGACAAAGGAGTAGGAGTATGAGGCCATACGATGCGGTCCTCAGCGATACTCTATTACGTGATTACATCAACGGTGGGAGTGAATGCATCACTCCGAAGGAGAGCGAATCGGACGAGATGCGACTACACCTGCAGCCGAAGGAGGTGGTCCTTCGATGGTATGGTAGCGGCGAGGTCCGTCCGGACGGTATTACCAGGGCGAATCTGAACGTCGACCTGGCGGAGGGGCTGGTTGACGTACTCGTCACCCCAGTCGAGATTCAAGGAGTATTGCTCATCGTGGGACAACCCTTTATGGGTTTACTTGGTATCACCACGGTTCCGAGAGATGGTGACCTGCGGTTGTTCGACGCATCTCTGGTCAAACTACCGGGAAAAGAAGTAGCTGTCACCGCGAGAACCGGTGCCGAGGGCGGCGGAGGAGACAATCATCTCACCACGTCGTGGAGCCGATACCCAGGTAGCGGTACCAAATAATTATTCTGGTGGTTTATACGTAGAGCTGAGCGTACGAGGCGAAGAGGGTAAGAGGTATTGCATTTCAAAGTGTGTTGTTGGTACAAATTTTGGAGCATCATAAGTTGCTAATTTACCCGAGCGAACATGAACGTCTCAGAAAGAAATAATTGACACCAGAACGGAGTTGGCGAGACCAGAGTCTCCTGTTGAAAGTAAATTTCGAGGAGGTTATAAAATAAAAAATGTAGAAAAGGGCAGTCACCCAAAAGATAAGATCCCAATCGATACTAGTGTATCGGATGACTCAAAGAAAAATCTATTTGAATTGTTGACTCGTATCGCGACTGTTTTGCATTGGATATTTTGCATTTCGAAGCGACGCAAGCTACGGAAATTGAGATAGAACTAGAAGCATTTCAGTCGTAACTTATCGAACGTATAAACTTTCCTATTCAGACCGCGGAAAAGTTTATGTAATTGTAGATGAGTAAGAGGAGAATAAAATCATGCGAGACTCAAATTCTCCCATCTCAAGTTTCATTCTTCTGATACGAAAAAAAAGAGGAGAAATTAGAATGTGCGTCGGTTACCGCAAACTGGACGCGATTACAAAAATATATGGATACCTGTTGCCGTTGATCGAAGATCAGTTGAACAGCTTTGAGGGAAACGATTAATTGACGAGTTTAAATTTCGGGCAGTCTAAATTTCTTCGAATGTCTTTTGGACAGACGAGTGCGTTCGCAGTTTATCAACGCTTAATAAACAGAGTCGTATACCCGCTCAAGGGTCGGATTACTGTCCTAACGCATGTGTGGACGACATTCTTATTCCGTTTAAAAATTTCATGTCGAGTTTGCGTGTATTGAAGTTTGTGTTGCGGGTATAATGAGATGCACAAGTAAAATTGAAAATACGTAAATGCACATTTCTTGAAACAATGGTTGACTACCTCGGGTACAGGGTAAACCCAGCAAGGGCCGGGTAGCCATAAAATTGACGCAGTAAAAAGAAATTTCAAGTGTCTTGAACGTGCACGGTGTGAGGCAGTTTTTTTCGGTCTTGTGAATATTTCCGAAAATTCATTCGTCTTTGCCACTATTGTCCGACCTCCTTACCACATTGACAAAGAAGACTGTAGCTTGTTGTTGGGGTGACGAGCAACAGCGTGCATTCCATGTATTCAAACAAAGGCTGATTTCTAGGCTTTTCTTGACTATATATAAGCAGAGTGCCGAGATCGGGTTACATATGGACGCGAGTCAGTTAGGTTTGGGCGGTATCTTATCGCAACAACGAATCGAGAATGATTTGAAACCGATTGATAACTTCAGTCGACAGACCATTAAATGAAAAACAAGATATTATTCGTATGAGCTCGAAACGCCAACAGTCGTAAACAGCTTACAGAGATTTGGGGTTTATTTACTAAGAGTCCGTTTCAAGAGCGTGAGCGACTCCAGTGCGTTGTGCGCGACTTTTGTTAAACGAGATTTGTTGCGCATGAGTTACACGCGTGACGGGGTAGCGGATTCAATTCCAAGAGTTTGATTGTTCTATAGAGTACAGGGCTGAGAAAACGCCACATGTCGACGTTTTCAGTCGCAACCCAAACGGTGCCAACAATAAATTTGAGGAGATAGATGATGTAGGGTTATTGCATATTGAACTCGGAGATTGGCTGTTAATCGCTTAATTGCTAGATCCGTGATTGAAATACGTACACGAGGTGTTAAATAGAGTAGCGAAAGATGCAGAGGAGAAGCAAATCGAATCTGATCACGTTCTCAATGAAAATCGGGTGTTTGGAAAACGCCGGGCGAGCTCAAGTAGGCGTTGCCGAAGGTAGCGAAACAAATAATAGTCAGACTGTGCCACGACGAAATGGGACATTTCAGAGTGACAAAGACGCTCGAAAAGTCGCAGGCAAACTATTGGTTCGGTTCGATGTGGCGTTATGTGAGACGTTTTGTCGCCACGTGTTTAGAGTGTCTTTATGACAAGGGACCGACCGGCAAGCGGCCAGACTACTTGAACCCGATGAAAAAAAAAAAAATTCGATGTCCATGCACATGGTACACAGACCACTTGAGAACGCTCGTGAAAAGTACAACCAATAATTTGTATTTACTGGTAGTAGTGGAAGCGTTTACTAAATTTGTATTTTCTAAAACGGTAAATAAGAAAAAAAATATATTTCTTGAATAGCATTGGTGAAACATTTGGGTTTCCACAGTGCATTGTTAGTGATCGTAGAAGTGTGTTCACTAGCAAAAGTTCAAAGAGTTTTGTAACGAGAAAAGTATGAAGCACGTAGCAACCGCAGTAGCCACGTCAAGGGCAAACGGTCAGGTTGAGCAAAACAATTGGACGATTCTTACTACGTTAGCGGCTAGTTTGAATGTCGAGACGAGATGGGATCAGGAGTTTTCACAAGTCGTTTGAAAATTAAATAATACCGTCAACAAGGCAACGGGGAAGTGACCCTTGAGATTATTGCTGGGTTATGGATCTCGCAATGCGGTCGAGTCATAAATTCTTAACAGCTTGAGAAAACCTCGTTATGACAGCAACTGAAAAAAAAAAACTCGAGAGTCAAAATCAGTTGTGGAGTTATCGTGGTCGGTAGACGCATTACTTGTACGAACGATGTAGCGTAAAAGATGCTGCCAAAATACGCTGGGCCGTATCAAATCACTGGGGTATTTTTGA
Source organism: Diplazon laetatorius (assembly GCA_963662125.1). Taxonomy (NCBI): domain Eukaryota; kingdom Metazoa; phylum Arthropoda; class Insecta; order Hymenoptera; family Ichneumonidae; genus Diplazon; species Diplazon laetatorius. The sequence continues at coordinate 8,696,832 of OY759163.1, read as the reverse complement.
CCGTGATCGGTACGTCAACGTGGACGTCAACAGTGCTCAGCACACGCAGAGCTGTACTGTAGCGTGATTTCAGGTGAAAGTCAGGAAGCAGCGATACGGAGTTGGACGGTAGCGAGGATGAGCTTCAAGTTCCAGGTCCTTCTGAGACGCGCGGCGTGGAAGGTGAGCCTTGCAGCCTTGATTGAACTGTGCTACTAGAGGGCACTACGTTCAAGCGGTCACCGATCCGAGATGACGGGATGACCGGGGAGCGGCTGGTGATGAGTTCGATCGGATGGTCACGGATCCGGAGTGATGGGGTCGACCAGAGGATGACTGAGCGGTCGCGGATCCGAAATGACAAAATGATCGGAAAGCGACTGATGATGAATTCGATCGAATGGTCACTGCTCCGGACTGACGGGGTGACCAGATGATCATTGGCATTATGTGTTAATGCAGGATCGTCAGGGACGATCGGGTGGTCACTGCTCCGGACTGACGGGGTGACCGGGTGAGAATTCGCATTATGTATGTTAATGCACGATCGTCAGGGACGATCGGGTGGTCACTGCTCCGGACTGACGGGGTGACTGAAAGAAGATCAGCATTATTTGTGTTAATGCACGATCTGCTGTGATGATCAGATGATCACTGCTCCGGACTGACGGGGTGATCGGATGATGATTGGCATTGTGAGTTAATGCAAAATCGTCGGGGACGATTGGACGGTCACTGCTCCGGACTGACGGGGTGACCATGCGATAGAATTGTTAGTCACAGGTCTGGATCGACAAGGTGACGGATCGATGAGAACATTGGATCGGTGTGATCGTTGCATGAATCGTTTAATGAGCATTAAACGATTAATCGGGCCCGCTTGAGCATATTAGTACTCGTATTGAAAGATAAATCATGGCATGACAAATAGTATATATTTGGACGAGTAACGGAGGAAGATATATAAAACTAATTGCATTAACAACTGTTAACCGAGTAGCATGATGAGGGGTGCTAAGGGGTTATTTTGCAACGTGGTCAATGTTGTTTTTGGTTTTAGAAGAAAGAAATTGTAACAGAGTAACCCGAAGCATGGTGACAGATGGCATCAACATTCACACGCTGAGAGAAAGCGGACCTACCAACCGATCGAAGCGAACGGGGCAGGCCAAGACCATCATGAAACCTGTGATGCTACCTTCGCGAGGACGCGAATTCATCAGGATGGACGACTGAAAGCAACGGTTTCTTTCGGCGCTTACGTCAACGATAGAGACGTGCTTAGCAACGTCTCAGCCTGGGTGGCGGTCACCCTCATCTGTTTACACGAGGCGATAACTGCTTAGCGAGCAGTACAAAGGGCTGGTGAGCTCTGTGGCTCACAAAGGGGATCGACGTTTCGACAGTCGAGGCGACGATCACTTCTCGAGAGATCTTCGAGCGCACAGCATCGTCTATATTTTCTATTCATATGCACTTTGCATCATTGTACACGGAGTTACGCGATTTTGTATCAACCACAGAATATATATTAATATTTCTATCCGCTTAAATACGGCGTTTCTTACAAGATGCTGCTTGTTACGGAATTTGAAAAAAAAATCATGGAGTGCTTTTGTTTCAAGAAATTTCGAAAGGTGTCAAAAAACGGTGTGCGCACTTTAGCTGGCGCAATTTTCTAGATACCGAACTAAAATTTGGCACGAAGTTGCACTATCATCAAAAGATCTTTCGTATTGAATTTGGGTAAAATTCATCAAGCCATTTATTTTTTATGTCGTTTTGAAATTTTTCAAAAATCAACGTAAGTGCTCTGGCTTCCACAATTTTTGAGATTCCGGGCTAAAATTTGGTACAAAATACTATCGAAACATGTTTGGTATCGAATTTGAACAAATTCCATGCAGACGTTCATATTTAATACGATTTTCAATTTTTCAGATTTGACATGGAATTCCCCGTATATCTATACCGGACTCGTTAGATTTACGAGCGGATTTTATATGAAAACAAAGATGCGAAGTAGAACCTTGCACATTTGAAATTTCGATTGATCATGTCATGAAAAAAAATTTTCTAATTTTTTAGGTGACTCAAAAAAAAATGTTCTAATTTTTTAGGTGACTCAAAAAAAAAATGTTCTAATTTTTTAGGTGACTCAAAAAAAAATGTTCTAATTTTTTAGGTGACAAAAAAAATGTTTCTAATTTTTTAGGTGACTCAAAAAAAAATTCCTAATTTTTTAGGTGGCTCAAAACAAAAAATTTTCTAATTTTTTAGGTGACTCAAAAAAAAATTTCTAATTTTTTAGGTGACTCAGCCCCCTCAATTAAAGTTCGAAATTTTAATCTCGACTCACTTGTACACTTTTCATCTTTGGAATGATCGGCAAACGCTTTTTCGAGCACAGCCTGCTTGCAAGTATCGCATTTAACATAATTATTTCGCAAATCACATTCGTCTGCAATGAAAACGTATAAATTAAAGAGACAACAAGAAAAAAATGGTAATTAATGTATTTATCGTGGCAACTTTGTGTATACTCACTCAACAAATGTGAGTTCAAATAAGAAATCTCCACGACTTGTTTGCAAGCCTCGCACCTAGTCAACATGGGACAAGTTCGCCAGTAATGTATATTCAAACCCTCCTCCGAATAAACCTGGCCCTTCGACAAGCAAAATATGCACAGCCTGAAATTGGAAGAAAAAAAAACAACAAATTTATATCTTAACCCGTTGAGGTCACACTTACAAATGATGACATATCGGTGTCACAAGGGGTCCAGCGAACCCCATTCACAAAAACCGAACCCATCTGCGTTCTTTTTAAGGGGGGAGTAAGGTATTACATTTTTTTTTATTTTTTTCAACTGAATGCATAATATCTTAAGAATATTGTATCGAATTTTCAAGTTGATTGGACCAAAATTTACGACGTTTATGAGTATTTGAGTGTCCGTTGCTCCGGGCCCGAGCGACGAGTGCGCAAAACTTCAAAGCGTTTGTCCTGGAAACTTTACATTTTTTAAGTCCGTGTTCACCGATAACGCTGAATCTACTGGACCAATCGTTTTCGAAATTTTGCACACTACTTTTTCACATTATTCACCAGGTATTATCGAGAGCTTTTTTTATAAATAATTATTAATTTTACAGCAAGAAATTAGCTGATTTTTATAGCGAAAATCGTTTTTTTTTGCTTCCAAGTGCTACGAAAAAATCAAAAATCAAAACAAAAAAAAAATCCCCTCGTGATTACCTCGAGAAACATCTCCTTTAACGAAAGCATTTTGATTTTTTTTGTTTTAGATGATTCTTTTGCGAGTTAGAGCTAGAACACATCAAAGCAACTTTTTTTCGAGGCGCCTCCGGAGATTCACTGTCTCACCCGCTTAATTTTCAATATTTTCGAATGAAAATTTAGGAAAATATTGTTCAAATGTTGTATCATTATATGGAAATTGATTGAATAAATTTACACTATTCGTATCGCCAGAAAAAAAATCTTAAAAACAGCTTCTTTTTCACCGAATTAACCTTACTCCCCCCTTAATGTATCGAATCAAATCTTGCGCCAAACTTCACTTTAATATGTTTTCTGAATAGTCTAACCATTATTGTCTCCTATTTATGATTTTTGAGTAGTCAAAACGCGATAAGAAAAAAATGCACGAAATCTGACTTTTTTACAAAAAAATTGTTGAAAAATTTAATTTTTGCCATATGGTAAAAAATTTTACGCCGTTCGACGCCCTTGAGATCTTACATCATTGACAAAAAATAGAGCTTTCATCGACTTGGTAAAAAAAAAATTAATATTTATTTTGAAGTTTGAATTTAACACTTTTGGTTGACTCCGCAGAATGGAAGTGCGTACATTTAAATGAACAATAATAATGTTGAAAAATGGTACTTTCATTGCATAAATCGTATATGTTATGCCTGGGGTCCATTGGACCCCGAGTGACCGCAATAGGTTAGCCGTCAATAAATTGTTGAGCAAATGAAATAGTTTTACTTGTCTCCTTTGTGATCCGTGCTATTCTCCGAGGGAGAAGTCACGCTGGTTGAACTTTCCGTGCTCACAACTGGACTGCTCTTCGTCGGCGATTTTGTCAGACTGGCCACATTGTTGTCCATTGATTTTGTACGCGTTGGAGTAGCCGTAGTTTTTTCCGAACATTCCAATTCTTTTTTTCTCTGAATAAGAAGGAAATGATGAATATATATCAGACTGGCCGTTGGAAAATAGATTTTTAATGTTTCTTCGGAGATTGATAATTGACCGAGTGCAACTAAAGTTCTCCAAATTTAAGGCCTCTATCTCAATATTAAGGCGTTGGCGTAGATTTTTTCTTTCACTTTTTTTCTCTTTAAGATCAAATTCAGTTTGCTCAACTTGAAAAAGAAAAAAAAAATAGTCGATAAAGAAAATTATAAACATTATTAAGACACCCTTTAGCATTAAGATAGAAGGCTTGAATTTAGAGAACTTTAGTTCTACGGGGTCAACTTTCGATTTCCGAAGAAAAATCGAAAATCTATTTTTAACGGTCAGTCTGATATATACAGGGTGTCCTATTTGAAAATATACAGTCGAATAACTCTTTCGGGAAAGAAGTGACAACAAAATGGGTCGGATGAAAGTTGTGGGGTTCGAAGGGGAACACTCGGTGCTGATGAAATCTATGCTCTTACACTTCATGTTTTTATGCTGCAAGCATAACGGCGGTTTTTTCGAATGGGAACGATACTTTTGAATTACCTGAAGTTGTTCCTTTTTTTTAGACGAATTCAACGATACCTTGTTTTAAAGATTTCTGATGGATTTTTCATGAAAAAATCGATCGTATCGAATCTTAAAATTCGGTGTGGCTCACTGCGTGGAACACCCAAATCGCGTCCAATATCACGTAAACCAATATGAGCTTATAATAATAATCCTAATATCAGTTTACGTGATATCAGACGCGATTTGGGTGTTCCACGCAGCGAGCCACACCGAATTTTACGATTCGATACGATCGATTTTTTCATGAAAAATCTATGAGAAATCCTTAACACAGGATATCGTTGAGTTCGTCTCGAAAAAAGAAACAACTTCAGGTAATTCAAAAGTATTGTTCCCATTCGAAAAAACTGTCGTTATGCTTGCAGCATAAAAACATGAACTGCAAGAGCATAGATTTCATCAGCACCGAGTGTCCCCCTTCGAACTCTACAACTTTCATCCGACCCATTTTGTCGTCACTTCTTTCCCCGAAGAGTTATTCGACTGTATTTTTTTCAAATAAGACACCCTGTATATAATATATTTATTTATTGATATTTAGATTATAGGACGAGAAAAATGTTTTTTAATAGATAATCAATGAATAAATACCTGAACATCTGTGAGATCAAATTCGTGAAAAAGTTGTCTATAGAGCAAATTTCTTCTGGTAATATCGTCATCGGGTGGCAATTGTTTGCGAACCAATCGCGGATTGACTTTGTAAACGAGAACCAAAATTCTTTCGGAAACTTTTCTCACAGCCTCGGCCGGATGATGCAGACCGGAACATCCCAATTCCGATAACGTTCGACACGTAAGTCCGCTGCAACAATTACAATGTCTTATAAAAGCAAACGCATTTGTTAAATTCAGAAAATAAAAATTTTACAACCGTTAAATCGGTAAAAACGATTTAGATGGTTGCATCGTTTAAAGGTGTTTGGGCTACTCATCAATTTCGAAAAAAATCGATTTTTTTTCTTTGCATTTTCTGAATATACAGCTCTTCAAAAATATTCTCGGAAAATTTTAGACAAATCGAAGAATCATTCAAGAAGATATACAACTTTGAGCACAGCTGCATCGAGCATGGAAATGTTTTTTCGTTCGTTGGAAAATCTTGGTGTAAGATTTTTAAATTATATCGGCGACGTCGGAAAAAAATCGCGAATGAAGGACCACTTTATGGTGCCGAAATAGATGATTCAATGTGAGTCGAAAAATAATTTTTTTATTTCCATGTTGATTGAAGTTAAAACTTTGAACGCGTTTTTCTCGAAAGCACGTTTTCAGAGTCGGTGATCACTGTAACTCCGGAACGGCTTGACCGATCGTTTTGAAATTTATATCACTTATTCTGTACACAATCGTCTCCAGGATAGACGAAGGATTTTTATCTGCGGTGAATAGTTTTTCTTTTACAACCGAAAATATGAGTGAAATTTTGGTCGAAAAACAAATTTTGACTTTGAACATCCGGCATTTTGTCAAAAATCGAAATTTTCGTTGACCCTTCGTCCATCGCGGGCCCAATATGGTTTACCAATGATCCCTGTTTTTTTTTTTTTGGTTTCAGATGATCCAGCGATGAGCAGCGGTGATCACCGCGAAACACTATTTTATTTTTTTTTTGACTCCTCGCAGACGTACTGTATCTCCCTTAATTAACATTATTTTACAATAAAAATTTTACCGCAACTTCTCGAAATATTGATTATTCATATTGTGACGCTCTATTTGACGCGTTATTTCGGGTTCGGGTACTCGCTGAATTACAACTCGGATTGTAGCTTTGGTCACTTGTATTATTTATTGTTCGTTGTTATTTGTTCGAGGCCGTGAGAGTGTGAGGTTGAGTGAGTAAGTGAGTATGTGTGTGTGGATGTGTGTTATGTGTGATACTGTATGTAAGAGGAATCGCGTGGGTGTAAGTTGGGGTGCCACTCTGTTGCCGTCGGGTGGTCAAGTGAAGTGGTGGAGTCGCGTCGACTAGCTCGTGGGCCTAGAGCGTCTTTGTTCGCGGGGTTGACAACGCCCCCACTTCAACGGTGGGTCCAGCGCGACGCAGCGTTCCTTTGTCGTGGGATTGCTGGGTCAGCGTCTGGGCCGGCGGATGTTGGTTGGAGTGTGAGTGTGGTGATAAGGGCGACCGTTGGGAAAAGTTTCCAATGGCTCGCTCTTACCGTGAGACTGATGCCCAAGATGTTTTGTGTGGGAAAAGTTAAGATATGTGGGCCGTTGCAAAATTGGAATATATATAGGTCGTTACAATATTATGGGAAAACATTATTCCCATAATGATAAAACCCGTTTGAAAAGAAAAAAATCAAAAGCGTTTTTTTTTTTTCGAAGTTACAAGTAGCCCTAACCCCTTAAGGTGACATATATAGCGTGACCGCCCCAAAATTCAATAATTCTTTCTGACCAAACGAATAAAGATATTGACGATTTCTTTTTTTAATGCTTAGTACATTAGTTAGAGAAGCTTCAATAAAATTTTCAAGTAAAAATATCACAAAATGGCGGCGTTATACTGGTTCTCCCAGCGCCATTTTTTTTTGCGTTAGTCACGATATTTCCCAAAATAAGGTTCTGAAATCTGAAGCCCTCCGAATTTGAGCATAATCGGTGCAGCGGACCTCGAGATATCTTGACCACCGATTTTAAAATGTCATTTCGAGATAAACGCGTTCAAAGTTTGTCGCTGCCAAGGGCATCGAGAAACATGCACGTGGATAAAATTAGTTGAAGTCTACAATTTTGAAACGATTTAAACTTTTCTTTTTTTTCGAATGAAAGCTTATAATATTTTGCACATAAGTAATACTACAGATGTCATGAAAAAGAGTCTGAATTCTGTTTATTCATCAACAAAAGTGGAAAACAAGATGGCCGCGGCTCGGCGAGGGAGGCGCGAAGTAATTACCTATAACTCAGCCAATTTTTCGAATTCCTCAATTAAATTTTCAGAAAATACTTTCGAATAGTTCTTCTTTCCGAAAATGCAAAAAATAAAAAATAAATCAATAGATTTTTCGCTATATATGTCTCCTTAATGATTGAAACATTGTTCATCTCACCTTTGCTTGTCCGTTGAGATTCCATGATTGAGTATGAGTTGTTCGACTATTTCCAATCTGCTGAGTGCCAATCTCTGATGAGTGCTGCTACTCACGGGTCGGCTCACCGCGACCGGAATAATGTGCAAATCTCGAACGCATTTGCAATCGGCCATACTCAGAATCGTGTGAATCGCCATGTTGTGCATTCTCGGAGTCGTGTCGCCCGATTTTGTCAATAATTCGGGAAGCAAACGATCAACGCTGCGTGCGATTTCGGTCGACGATACCCTGCGGAAAATCGGGAGAGCTTTTTTAACCGTTTGTTGTTGTTTTTTTTTTCGCCACTGCTCATTGATTGATTAACCCGTTGCGGTCACTTGGGGTCTACTGGACCCCAGGCCAAGCTCATTATACAATAACAATACAGCTTTTCAACATTATTTTGTCCATTTTACGGGCGGAGTGAGGTATTAAAATATTTGGTTTGCATTTTTTTTTATTTTTTCAACTGAATGCATAATATCTCGAGAATATTGTGTGAAAATTTCAAGTCGATTGAAGCAAAATTTACGAAGTTTTGAGTATTTTAGTGTCCGTTGCTCCGGGCCCGAGCGACGAGTGCGCAAAACTTCAAAGCGTTTTTCCTGGAAACTTTACATTTTTCAAGTCCGTGTTCACCGATAACGCTGAATCTACTGGACCAATCGTTTTCGAAATTTTGCACACTACTTTTTCACATAATTCGCCAGTTATTGTCGAGAGCTTTTTTGTTTTCAATAATTATTAATTTTACAGCAAGAAATTAGCTGATTTTTATAGCGAAAATCGTTTTTTTTTACTTCCAAGTGCTACGAAAAAATCAAAAATCAAAACAAACAAAAAATCCCCTCGTGATTACCTCGAGAAACATCTCCTTTAACGAATGCATTTCGATTTTTTTTTGTTTCAGATGATTCTTTTGCGAGTTACGATGAACACAGCAAAGCAACTTTTTTTCGAGGTGCCTCCGAAGATTTACTGTCACCCGCTTAATTTTCAATATTTTCGAATGAAAATTTGGATTAATATTGTTCAAATGTTGTATCATTACATGGAAATTGATTAAACAAATTTACACTATTTGTATCGCCAGAAAAAAAATCTTGAAAACATGATCTTTTTCACCGAATTAACCTCACTCCCCCCTTAAATAAAAGACAACAGCTATTACATTATTCAGAAATGAATAATTAATCCGTCGACGAATAAATAACGTACCTGTCCGTGGCAAATTCAGCAAAGAAAATTCTTATCAGTTGTGCCGCCAAGCTGTAAACGCTGAACACTTTGTCTCTGAGAGCCCGGTGCAACAACAAAATCGTCGCTCTCGCAGTTTTATTCGGCGAATGTTTCGTCACACCGACATCGAAAGTTCTAAGCTCCTCCTTCAACTGCATAAGACCTTCTTCCTTGTCCGTGAATTGTTTCGAATAAAACTTTTCCACCTCAGTGTGCATTCATTATTATTATTATTATTATTATTATCAATATTATTATTTAGAAAAAAAAAGAATGACTACGATTTAATTTTTTTCTAAATGCAGAATAAAAAATAATACCAAATCCATTCCAAACACGGAAATGGGCAATGCAGCTTGTTTTTTTTCTCTGTCGTTGAGCTTCGAAGTTGCTTTCACTTCCGCGCTGTCCATGTGACATTCTCTCGTGAATTCGTTGGTATGCGAACTGAAATGTATGCATGTATATTAGACTGGTCCTTATAGAGGGCTCGGACGAATTTTGACCCGTTACCCTGCCCCCCGCCCCCAGATTGGCACGAAATAATTTTTAAAAAAGTTCCGTAAATTGGCAGCCAGCAATCTTTGAAACCGGCCATTACCAGCAGGGTTAAATTTTCCCCTTCGAAATACACAGGATTTTTCGACTCTGTGGTAAATTTTGTCGGAAACATTTTGAGATTTGAAATTTCAATGACAAAAATTAAAATACTGATCTTGAAAGCCATATTCGTCATTCCGACTCAATTTGTTTTTTTTTAACGGAAGAAAAGAAAACAAAGTGAGTCGGAATGATCGATATGGCTTTCAAGATCGGTATTTTGAATTTTAGGATTGATATTTCAAATCTAAAAATTTTTCTGACAAAATTATCCGAAAATAAGAAGAAACCGAAAAACACGTTTATATATCCGCGTGGAATGACCCATAGCCATTCCAAAGTCAAACCATAAGATTTTTGTTTCTTCCACAAAGGTGCCACGGACTCATTGAGATACTTCTTGGATTCTTAAGATGATTTCAAGAGACCCAAACAGGCATATTACTAGAGATTATTAATTTTTTAAAACATTTCTTTTTAATTTTTCATTTTTCTAATCCGTAGTGCAATTATTAACTGTATTGTTCTTGTAGACCATCCCTAAATAAGCAAAAACATAAGAATACGAAATTTCAATATCTCGATTAGTTTTCAAGATATCGATTTTCTTATGTTTTTTTTTTTAATTTTCTTCAAGTATAATATTTCCATAATTACTCATAAACACTTGACGTTACAGATGTGGCTCAAGGGACGTTTTTTGTAGAGAATTAAATTTCTATTGAAAAACCCCATCGGGAAAATACCGTACGATCGAATCAGACTTGGGTGCATCGATAATAATGAAATTTATGACACGCTATGCGTAAAAGTGCGGTTTTACGGACCTTGTGACATAAAAATTCGTACGACACTCGTACGAAAAACGTTTTCTGGACTCGTGTGATTGCAACACTCGCCTTCGGCTCGTACTGCAAACTCACACTCGCCAGAATTTTTTTTTTTTCGTACTAGTGTCATAATGTACTATTGACAGTGGTTCTCATTGCACGAGCGTTTCTTTTTCAGACATAAACCAAAGTTTTCCAGTATGAAAGATGACAAAAATAAAATGTATCGTTCTCAAATTACGCAGTTTAATGTACATATATAGGATGAATAAACTCACTGCCTCAGAGCAGGAATGGTTCTTTCTTCGTAAGCTTCGTAGCTCGACCTTAGCGACGGTCCCGCGGATTTGGTTTTTCTTCGGAGGGAACCTTTGTTGCAGTTATTGTGCCTCTCGATAACTCCGTTGGGTGGGCTATCGCTTACTTCTGCAACATTTAAATTGAACAATAATAATAATAATTTTTTAGAATTATAACGGGTGTCCCATTTCAATCTTACACCCGATTTATCTCGAAAAATACGACTCCGATCAAGTGTTGAGTGTAATAAAACTTGAAGGGTTCGAAGGGGGACGTACAAAAAAAATTTTTTTTTTGGTTCAAAATTCAAAATGGCGGTGTTAAGGTGGCTGACATGTGTTTTTTTTTAAATGGAACCATGCTTTTTTCTTTCCACCATAAATTTTGTCATGTCAAAACTAACAAATTTTGTAGGAAATTTTTTCTTGATAAAGTACATAATTTTTCGGTTAGAAGACAATTTTATCCGAACGCAGCATTCGGTCGGCGGTGGATTGGTCAAGATGGACGACCAATGGCCTTCAAGGTCACCCGATCTTACCTCTCCCGATGTTTCCGGACACTGACACGCACACTTACACTTGAGATGTGAGGGTTTTCCTCCTCTCGGTACATCCTGGATACCTCTAAAATAATCAAAAATTGTATTCTAACCGAAAAATTATGGACTTGATCGAAAAAAAATTCCTACAAAAGTTGTTAGTTTTGACACGACAAAATTTATGGTAGAAAGAAAAAAGCATGGTTCCATTAAAAAAAAACACATGTCAGCCACCTTAACACCGCCATTTTGAATTTTGGACCAAAAAAATTTTTGTTTTGTACGTCCCCCTTCGAACCCTTCAAGCTTTATTACACTCGATACTCGATCGGAGTCGTATTTTTCGAGATAAATCAGGTGTAGGATTAAAATGGGACACCCCGTATACTAAGGTACCTCCATAAGAGATTTTGTCGTCAGATTTTCATGAAACTTGGCATTCTTATAGGTAATGATAAGAAAAAGGTTCAATTACATTTTCATGGCTTTCCGGAGCGCGAGAAAAAAATATATCAACACTTTTATTTTCATACGTTTAACATGGAGCCTTATGGAGAATCACACTCAATTAGATATAATACAAAAAGTCCTCGTCAGATTTCAATGAAAACACTTGAGCTGCAAGTTGAATATTCGGAGAACATTTTGAGCACTTGACAGTAGAGATCAGGAGACTGTGATGATGATAATAAGCAAATAAACATCAGGGAAATACAGTTAATATGAGGAGTTGGTCGTGATCCAGTAGACATGGCAACGTTGCGCGTTTGTTTCCCATCGTCTCTCTCTCTCTCTCTCTCTCTCTCTCACTAATCGACATCATAACACGCGACGTTGTCACATCAAAGTACTACGTTCCTCAATCGGGAGATGGCATATCTTAGGCTTGCTTTGACTCTTACAGTTTGTGGCATACTACCTTAATTCAATCGCAATGAAAAACTCACCGGGACTGTTGGGTTTTTGATGCAACGGTGAGACAGGGGGTTGATGCGCCGGACCCGTCGGTGACAAAGCTCCCTCGCGATTCGGTGGTACGACCAATCTAGGGGGCGAAGATATATCACTCGGATCCACAGCATCCGCTGGACCGCAAGCCGAATTTACATTGTGAGGTTCCATTCCCTCGACCGATGACAAATTATTTTTTTCCAGTTGCTGTGCAATAAAAAACAATCTAATTCATAATAAATTCAAATATACAGGGTGATGCACATAAAGTGTGCACAGAGCAACAGCACTCAAACAATCGATCATATCGAAAATCATTTCGGACAAAAGTTTCAGTGTTCGAGAAGGCCGTCACACCGGACCACCCTATTTTTTTATCGGTGGAGGCGTCGAAGCTACGTCAAGGTCACCTTCACTTTTTCAAACGTAACCATGTATTTTTTTTCCACGACATTGTTACCGATTTTCGAACGAATTCAGCGACCCACGACACAAGGTCATTCCGGTCACGCGAAGTATGCGAAATAGTCGGAAAACATCGAAACACATCGGGGAATAATAACTTTCGAAGGATCCGGCTAATGTTGGTTCGGATCTACCTGCGGAATATGCTCGAAGCGATGACCCCTTGGACTTGTGAAACACTCGTTCGATCGCTGTTATCATTTATCACGATACCGATGTTTCTCATCGCCAGCAATAACGCATTTTCCGTTGACACATCGGTCGGTCCACGCATTACCTTCCAATGTGAGTACATCGGATGTTTCGATGCGTCGATGGGCGCTGGGCGAGTGCCCCGATGACCTTGTGTCGTGGGTCGCTGAATTCGTCCGAAAATCGGTAACAATATCGTCGAAAAAAAAATACATGATTACGTTTGAAAAAGTGAAGGTGACCTTGACGTAGCTTCGGCGCCTCCACCGATAAAAAAATAGGGTGGTCCGGTGTGACGGGCTTCTCGAACACTGAAACTTTTGTCCGAAACATTTTTCGATATGATCGATGGTTCGAGTGCTATTGCTCCGTGCACACTTCATGTGGCTCACCCTGTATAAAAAAAAATAAACAAATTCTTAAAAGTTATAAAAATGAAAAAAAATCAAATGACAACACAATACCCCATCGAGTTCCAACAAATCTTCTATTTCGAGGGATTGATAAACTTGCTGACGATATTGCTGGGCTTGAGCTTTCTTCGCCTTTGCCTTGTCATAATCTTCCAACCTTATGGCGTATTTTTTTTCCAATTCGTATTTTCCAAGACGTTCACCGGCTTTTCGCAAATTTTCCATCGCGACTTTGAGCTTCGACGCGTATTCGAATCTTTCTTCTGGCGATCGTCGAAAATAAATAAAACAATCGATCAAAAACGAGACCAATGAACACCAAAGTTATACAGGGTGGCGCTCTAGATGTTGCCACCTCAAATATCTCCGTAGTTATCGACGTCACGAAAAAATGTTTCAAACAAAAAATATACGGTACGAAGGGGTTCATCAAGTGCGACCATTTTTTTTCAATTTCAGTAGAGGCTCTGACGCACAGTGAAGGTCACCTCCACTTTTTCCAATGGTACGGTACATTTTTTATTCAACCATCTTGTAGAGCATCGCAAACTACGTAAAAAACATTTGGGGGGTCAGAGTCGTTCAAGGTCATTCAAGATCAAAAAGTGACATTGACTTAATTTTCATGCGAAATGAGCTTTATTTGCAGAAGGTGTTCAAAGTGATTGCAATTGGAATCGATGCAGTATTGCAATCTCCTTATCACGAATTGTTCCGAATTTCTCATCACTTTGGCACTTATCGAATCACACGCTCGAACAATTCTCTCTCGCATGTCATCAGGCGTTGTTGGACGTTCTTAATGATGATCTTGAATGACCTTGAACGACTCTGACTCCCCCAATGTTTTTTATGTAGTTTGCGATGCTCTACAAGATGGTTGAATAAAAAATGTACCGTACCATTTGAAAAAGTGGAGGTGACCTTCACCGTGCGTCAGCGTCTCCACTGAAATAAAAAAAAATGGTTGCACTTGATGAACCCCATCGTACCGTACATTTTTTGTTTGGAACATTTTTTCGTGACGTCGATAATTACAGAGATCTTTGAGGTCGGTAACAGTTAATGTCCCACCCTGTATAAGAAAATAAATAGAATTATGTCACGATGATTTACCCTCTGCGGCTTGGAGCTTCTTCGCTTCCATTTGCCTGATTATCTTGGCGACCTCGCGATCTACGTACATCTCGAATGCCAAGTCGTCGTAGGGCGATGTGTAGTGAGGATTATAAGGGGCATCGCCCTGTCCGCTCAATTCTTGACCGTATGGATCGCCGAGAATATTAACCGCTATAAGACCAACCTGTGTCGACGGAAAAATATTTTATACATATATATTTTCACCTTTAAGGTCTTACTGGACGGATAATCGGGCAAAAAGTTAGTCGAAAATGGGTGAATCGTGGATCAAGCAATCTAGACCATGTCGTACATGTTTTAGCCTCACAAATAGCTGAACTAATAATACATTTGACACTTGGTAATGTTAATTTTCCACTTCCAATGATAATTCAAGTCAATTTCGACGGATTTTGGGCATGTGCTTGACTGAGGTTTTGTCAGTGACTGTACCACCTGTTTCGACTGTTTCAACGGTTGCAATTCATGAAAAAACGACGATATTCCGTCGTTGGTTTAATTAATTTCACGACAACTACGTAGTCGATTCGTTTGAAACTCAGCGTAATCAATTGCTCGATCCTAAATCTTGATGATATAATATTTTTAATATTCACCGACATTTAGTTCCCGTTCATTTTGCAACCATTAACCCGTAATGGTCACACTGGGTCCAGCGGACCCTCGGCAATTTTTGAATCGATGTAACGCCCAAAATATAGTTCCGAATAGAATGTGTGGCGCCATCTGTTGTTGTTTGAAGGGTTCACAACAGTCTCCCATGATAGTCACTTTATTTCATATCCTCAAAGTCGATTTATCTCATTTTGGAAGTAGCATTAAAATTGACAACTTCAATCTTCAAAATAAATATACTTTTTCGAAAAGCTCAATATTATAATATTTTTTTCTTAGTATACCACTTCGAGAGTACAACCCAGCAAGATTTTTGGATTTATCTAAAAAATTGAAAATTTGGCGATTTTTTTTCGTAAAAAAGGATAATTTTTCAAAAAAATGTATTCTCGCGTTTGTTTGTAAAACAACAAATTATTTTTAAAGAGAAAACAATTGGATTATAAAGTGAAAGTCTTAAACTTCATTCTCGTACAAGATTCAAGTCGATACATGAAAAAGAACGCAAATGGCAACTGTTTTTCTGCGTAGGGTCCGCTGGACCCAGTGTGAACATCACGTTATTTTTTGGAGGTGTGACCATTACGGGTTAACGTCTGTGGAACCTGTTTTCCCATAAGCTACCTTGTTAAAAACCCGTAAATTCATAAATTTATAACTACCAGCTGATTCAGTGAAAAATTCTTAAATAATTAATTTATCATTATTTCAACAAGAACTATTAAGGTAGTAACGCACATAGGAGACTTTACCGTCCGATTTTCATGAAACTTGGCATACTTATGGGTATTGATGAGAAAAAGGCCCAGTTAAATTTTTATGGCCCTCCGGAGCACGAGAAAAAAGATATCAACACTTTAATTTTTTCACGTTTAACATTGAGCCTTATGGAAAAACACGCTAAATTTGATATAATACAAAAAGTTGCCGTCAGATTTTAATGAAAACACTTCAAGCTGCAAGTTTAATATTCGGGCAACATTTTGGGCACTTGATCGTAAAAATCAACAGACTGTGACGAGAATAATAAGCAAATAAACATCGGAAAATATCGTCTCTCTCTCTTTCTCTCTAATCGACATCATACCACGCGTCTT
This sequence comes from Diplazon laetatorius, assembly GCA_963662125.1. Lineage (NCBI taxonomy): Eukaryota > Metazoa > Arthropoda > Insecta > Hymenoptera > Ichneumonidae > Diplazon > Diplazon laetatorius. The sequence continues at coordinate 8,680,593 of OY759163.1, read as the reverse complement.
TGTCACACACAGGTACTACGTAACTCATTTGGAGATGGTATAGCTTTAGGCTTGCTTTGACTCTTACGGTTTGTGCGTTACTACCTTAAAGCCTCAAATTTTCAACAATTTACAACATTTTTCGATATCCGTCCGGTAATACCTTAAAATTACAAATTACAAATGTTGCAGACTAATTTTGCAACCTAAAAAATTATAAAGAGTTTTTTTTTTTCATTTAATAATTTTTGATTCAATAATTAATAAATTAATTTTTTATTTAATAATCAAAAAAATTTAGTGTCTACTGTACTTGTCCGTGAACGTTGTGAGCGTTGTTGTGCGGTTTGTGAAGTCGAAGTTTCAGCGACAGAGCTTCCGTTTCTGGAAGAGCGACGCTTTTAAGTTCCCGACTCTTGTAAAGCGTCGAGGCATTATCGGACAGTGTTATGTAGCCCAAGTATGTGAAATCCGTCGAAGCGGAAGCATTATCCTCTCGGGTCGTCCAGATCTCGAGCTTTTCAGCTGAAAATTCAGATAATAATATCGTTTTCATTATTCACATTTTTTTTAGCATTCGAAAATAAAAATAAAAAATTTCACATCAAGAAATATTAACAGCCACAAAATATCGTGGACCAGGATCTCGAGCTTTTAGGTTGAAAATTCAGATAAAAATATCGTTTTCGTTATTCAAATTTTTTTTTCCATTCAAAAATGTTAAAATCGATTTCACCAAGAATTGTGACACGAAAAAATGTTACATCGAGAAAATATCACACAGCAAAAATTTCACATAAAAAAATATCACACGGAAAAAATATCTCATCAAGAAATATGCCAGCCACGAAATATCGTAGACCATGATTATGGTTTTCAACAGTTGATAACAATACACGTATACGTGTATAAAAAAAAAACTTGGTCAAAACGACATCGTCAAAAAAAGTCAGTCCAAAAATTCGGTTCCGAAGAAACTCCCACAAAAACATTTTTATCCTCAATACTTTCGTTTACAAAACAACTCATCGACAACATTAAATAGTTTGTTTGTTTTATTATTATTTTTTTTTAATTTTCAATTAAGGTATATGAAAATATAATGTTGCCACAAGATTCTAATTAATTAGTCAATTTTGTAACCAAGAAAAAAAAATTCAAAAGAATCCGGAAAAACCAAAAGAACCCGAAGAAATCTGATGAACTTTGAGTGCCCAGAAAGGTTAAATCCAATTATTATAACACAGGTTGCACATGAAAAGAGTCTACTTCGACAGGAGTTCAAAGTTTTTGTTGAACAAGTTTTTTTGACGAGGTTTTTTTTTTTTTTGTCGCGAAGGTGTTCAGACGTGCTTCTACTTTGAATTGAATCAAATGTGTGGCTGAATATTTTACAGATTGAAAATTAGTTTATTTCGTCGCTGTGATATTCATTCCACGTCATATATATCATGTCGGTGAGATATATTCATCATTGTGATATTTTCCAATGTGACATTTTACGTGTGAATTTATTTGTCGGTGATATTTTAACTGTTGTATCATGTCGTGTGACTATTAAGGGCGGGGTAAGGTATTAAACATTTTTTTTTTGCATTTCTTAAAAAATTTTCAACTGAATGCATAATATTTCGAGAATATTGTGTCAAAATTACTTTTTCACATAATTCACCAGGTATTGTCGAGAGCTTTTTTTGTTTTTAATAATTATTAATTTTACAGCAAGAAATTCGCTGAATTTATAGCGAAAATCTGTTTTTTTGCTTCCAAGTGCTACGAAAAAATCAAAAATCAAAAAGAAAAAAAATCGCCTCGTGATTAACTCGAGAAACATCTCCTTTAACGAATGCATTTCGATTTTTTTTTGTTTCAGATGATTGTTTTGCGAGTTATGATGAACACCGCAAAGCAACTTTTTTTTCGAGCCACCTCCGGAGATTCACTGTCACCCGCTTAATTTATAATATTTTCGAATGAAAATTAGGGAGAGTATTGTTCAAATGTTGTATTATTATATGAAACGTGATTGAATAAATTTACAATATTTGTATCGTCAGCAAAAAAAAATCTTAAAAACCGGTTTTTTTTTGCACCGAATTAACCTTACTCCCCCCTTAAAATCCAACGATAATTACTCACGTATGAGATACTGATGGGCAAGAACTTGAATTCTGGTGAGCTTGGTCGGTCCGTAAAGACGCAAAACGAGTTCCTGAGGATATCCGCATCCTCTAGCACTCTGCCAACCCCGAACGGTCGGACCGTGAACGTTCAATTCCAACGACGAGTGCCTCTCTTCGTCGCCTGTGTCGACAATTATTTTTGAAAAAACGTATACATCTTTATTTTTTTTTTTTTTTTTTTTTTTTTTTTCAAATTTTTATACTCTCATCTTGTACAATTTGGAATCCCCGAAGTTATCGGAAAACGATTTTTACCCGACAATTAGTCGATAGATGGAAAATTCAAATCCTTAAGGGGTTACATTCGTCTAGCAGCGCCAAAAATTCGCTAAAAGAAAAATATTTTTTTCGTAGTGATAAGAATATAAATTAATAAAAAATAAACAGTACACATCGTTTATTGGTATTTTGACTTAATAAAAAAAAAAGATTATTTCACTAAATTTTTACAAAAATAACTATACAAAAAAAATCAAGTGATCCACAAAACTATGAAAACGAAAAGTTGCGCCACGGTTGGCATCGTATCTCCGTTAAATGTCGATCGATCTGCAAAATTTCAAAAAAAAAATCCTGTAAAATAAAGTTGTAGTTATAAGTATATGTCGAGCCGGAATTTTGAATTTCGAAAAATTTCGCAATTTATGGCAGTAAAAAAAAAAAAAGTATGCGTTTTACGTAAAAAATTTTACACTCTAATTATTTTTATAAAATTTTCAAATCAAAATATCAAAATTCCGACTGAACATACTACAACTACAACTTTATTTGACAAGAATTTTTTTTTTCAAATTTTGCAGATCGATCAACATTTACCGGAGACACGTTGTCGACCGTGGAGCAACTTTTCGTTTTCATAGTTTTGTGGATCACGTGATTTTTTTATATCGTTATTTTTGTAAAAATTTAGTGAAATAACCTTTTTTTTTATCAAGTCAAAATACCAATAAACGATGTGTACTGTTTATTTTTATTAATTTATATTCTTATCACTACTAAAAAAATGTTTTTCTTTTATTTTTGGCGAATTTTTGGTGCTGCTAGACGAATGTAACCCCTTAAGGATTTGAATTTTCTATCTATCGACTAATTGTCGGGTAAAAATTGACGGTTTTTATATATTAATTTTTGTAAAAATTGAGTGAAATAACATTTTTTGTAATGTCGAAATACCAATAAACAATGTGTATTATTTATTTTTATTAATTTCCATTGTTACCTCTACACCAAAAAAAAAAATTCTTTCAGAGCATTCTTGGGGTGCCAGACGTATGCAACCCCTTAAATTATTAACCACAATACGTCACCCACATCGGTCACTGCCACACACGCTTAAATATTATTTACCCAAAAACACCAAAACCGAAAATTTCTAAAAATCTTCGAATAAATTAAATTCAATCAAAATTCAAATCAACTGCATCCCAAAAAAAAAAATCAATGTCGCCGAATCTCCACCTATATATGTACATCGAAAAAGACCTTAAAACCGAATAATCGCAAATATTTTACAAAAGAAAAAAAAATTCGAACGCGAAATGTGAAAAATTGGAAAATTTTTATAATTTCGATTGATCAAAAATAAAAGATCAATGATAAATGAAAAAATTAAACTCACTCGAGGCGTATACAACGCTGAATCCAATTTTTCTTGGCATAGCGATTAATTTAGTGTCGGTCGGTTGGTTGGAAAAAAATAAAAAAGGCGAGGCACAATCTTATCCGGATTGTAACTCAATGATAAAATATGGTGAAGCGATGTCGGTTGTAAAATCCACGGCCATCGCGTTCGAAAGTTCGAATTTCTGGGAACGAGATAATGTGGGCACACGTTACAACCCCCCCGACCCAGTACGGGCATCCAACCCCTGTTATATCCGACGTCCGCACTCGACGAAGCTTGCGACCAAACTGACAGAGCCACCACCGTTTCCATTGCCTCCTCTTTATCCACGCAACTTTCGCTATATCCAACGGGGGGGGTTGTGCTTTTATCAATTATCAAATGACCACCCAACCCTTTCATATCGTTTACCTCATATATAAATATATCTCTAATTTTTAGCAATTTAATTATTAATTAATAAAAATATAAGTCTTTTATATTTTCATTAGAATTATTAACTAATAGAAAAATATAATATTTTGAGCATTTTGATTATTAATTAATAAATATATAAGACCTTTATTTTATTAGTTATATATTTTTATTGAAATTATTGATTAATAAAAATATAATATTTTAAGAATTTTAACTATTAATTAATAAAAATATAAGACTTTCATATTTTTAGAAGTTTTACATTTTTATTAGAATTATTAACCAATAAAAATATAATATTTTGAGAATTTTAATTGTTAATAAATAAAAATATAAGACTTTTATATTCTTATAAGTTTTATATTTTTATTAGAATGATTGAATGATGAAAATATAATATTTTGAGCATTTTGATTATTAATTAATAAATATATAAGACCTTTATTTTATTAGTTATATATTTTTATTAAAATTATTGACTAATAAAAATATGATATTTTGAGAATTTTATGTATTAATTAATAAAAATATAAGACTTTCATATTTTTAGAAGTTTTACATTTTTATTAGAATTATTAACCAATAAAAATATAATATTTTGAGCATTTTGATTATTAATTAATAAAAATACAAGACCTTTATTTTATTAGTTATATATATTTTTATTAAAATTATTGACTAATAAAAATATAATATTTTGAGAATTTTAATGATTAATGAATAAAAATGTAAGACAAATTTCATTGACGCCAAATTTCAAAAGTGTTTAGCGTTTTCTTAAGGGATTACTTCATGAATATCAAAAATGTCAGAAATTCTTGAAAATTTAAGGAATAATAGTTCCCGTTGGAATAATAATACATGAATTATTTAAGAACTTTTCACCGAATAATTTGGTAGTTATAAATTTATGAATTTACTCAGATTTAACACGGTCGCTTATGGAAAAACAAGTTCTGCAGACGTTAATGGTTGCCAAAATGAATGGGAACTAAATGTCGGTGAATATTAAAAATATAGTATCATCAAGATTTAGGATCGAGCGATTGATTACGCTGAGTTTCGAACGAATCGACTACGTTGTTGTCGTGAAATTAATTAAACCAATGACGGAATATCGTCGTTTTTTCATGAATTGCAACCGTTGAAACAGTCAAAACAGGTGGTACAGTCACTGACAAAACCTCGGTCAAGCACATGCCGAAAATCGTCGAAATTGACTTGAATTATCATTTGAAGTGGAAAATTAACATTGCCAAGTGTCAATTGTATTATTAGTTTAGCTATTTGTGAGGCTAAAAAATGTACGACATGGTCTAGATTGCTTGATCCACGATTCATCCATTTTCGACTAACTTTTTGCCCGATTATCCGTCCAGTACGACCTCAAATTATTTGTATCAACTTTATCATGGAAAAAAAAAATGTTTTCTTCTTTTCTCACCGATTAATCAGATCAATTCGTACGCCAGATTTTATTACGCTACTGCAGTGTGCGGGAAGTAAGGGAGGGGAGGGGGTGGGGGTGAATAAACGCGTGGGGAAACCAACCCGGCCATCGGCGCTTTTTTTTTAAATTCTCGGAACGATTCCTCGAACGAATGATTAAATGCCACGGTCGATTAATCTTTCGGACGGTCGACCGGCAGTTTTTAGTCGCTCATCCCCTAAGCAAGGACCTATATATATGTATATACATTCATGTGCCACTTCCGGATGTGCCATAAATGTATCATGTCTCACTGTCAGATCGCAGACGGTAACATTTTTGATGGATCAATAAACGGAGGCTGCATGACGTCAGAGGGTGCGCCGGCGAGGGTGGTTGGGAGCTCGCGACCAATCGTTATCGTCGCGTGTCCTATATTTGATATTAGCCACCACGTGGACACTCACGTGCATCGCTTTGCGTGTTATTTATTTATTTTTTACAAATTTTTCTTACCAAATCGTCCGTTCGTTTTGAAAAAAAAAGAGTTCATAGACCGGAAGTTTTAATAATGATGATACGTTGAATGTTAATATGATGGAATAAATGATTGGCGATTTAAGGGGGTACATATGTGTAAATTGCCGGAAAAATAGGTGAATTTTGTGAATTATTATCTCAAAAACTGTTGGTCCGATTGGATTCAAGTTGGTTTTGTTCGAAAGTACATACATTGAGGTATGTTGACGAATTTTTGTTTGAATTTATGGTGAATGGGAGCGCCGTTATTCCGGCCGGCGTAAAATAACTTTGTCGTCGGCACGGTTTGCGGTTTCCACTTTTTCTGGCAGTCGGTTGGTCCGAAACACAACATTTCAAGAAGATTCTTGAAGTGTAACGTCTTGAGCTGTTCGGTACGTAGGATTTTTTTTTGTTTGTTTTTTTCACAAAATGGCGCTTGATTGAAGTTAAAATTCACTTTTGAACCTCAATTTACGACCTTTGTTGATTGATAAAAAAATGAATAAATTAGTTTTGAAAAAAAATCCTACGTGCCGAACTTCATTACCTATCAGTGCGTATTGTGTCTAAATTTTAAAGGAATCGGTCAATCCGTTATCCAAAAAAAAGTGGGAACCGACTTTCAAAAAGTTATTTTACGCCGGCCAGAATAACAGCGCTCCCATTTACTATACATTGAAACAAAAATTTGTCAACATACCTCAATGTATATACTTTCGAACAAAACCAACGTGAATTCAATCGGACCAATAGTTTTCGAGATAATAATTCTCAAAATTCCATTTTTCGTCATCGACCAAAAGTCTTGAGTTCAAACTTCAAAATGAATATTACTTTTTTCAAAGTCCAACGAAAGCTCTATTTTTTCTCAAAAATATAAACATCTCGAGAGTAAAACGACGTAAGATTTTTTACCATATGACGGAAAAATTACAATTTTTCACGAATTTTTTTGCAAAAAAAGTCAAATTTCCTGATTTTTTTTTCTCATCGTGTTTTGACTGCTTCAAAAATCTTAAATAGAAGACACCAACTATCAGGATAATTTATAAAATATGTTAAATTGAAGTTTGGCACAAGATTCAAGTCGATACGTTAAAAAGAACGCAGATGGGTTGGGTTTTGGCGAGTGGGATTCGCTGGACCCCATGTGACACCGATATGTCATTATTATTTCGGAGGTGCGGCCGGCAACGGGTTGAAAAATAAAAAGGGTTAGACGATTCATCGGGCTCATGGTAAAAATGTATTTAAATAAAAAACGTTGGTACACGATCGAAGGAATGTTATTTTAGTTTTGGAATGGTATTAATAATCAATTACGTCGTTGCAAACAGATACAAAAGTCCTTTGACGAATTGCACAATTTCCGAACCGCCCAATTTCGATTCGCCGTAAACACGATCGACGAACGTTATCGGCACTTCGCCGATTTTGTAATTAAATTGTCGGGCTCTGACGATCATTTCCATCTGAAAAACGTAGCCCTTGGATACGCACGATCGGATGAGTCTTTCCAACACATCTTTCTTGTACAGTCTGAAAAATGTTTCGTGTTGATTTTTGTAAAATTTATTATTCCCGCCGATCGATTGGAAAAAAAATACATATTTTGGGTTGGGCTCGAAATTCGGAACGAGCAATGTTTGGAACGCGCAATGCTCGGAACGGTCAAGATTCGGAATACGTGTATATATAGGTATAGTTGGCGTAACTCGTCCGCCGGCCGCGAGACTACATCGTCCGACTTTCGAGCTTTCGCCACGCGTAAACTATCGATGTTAGATATATGCCATCCCGGACTTTTTTGTAGGAAATTTAATTCTCTACAACATTGTTTATGTGAACTTTCGGTCTATATAGCGTTGTTCAGCCAGCATTTGGACAGGAAGATAAAAATATATTCATTGATTCAATACATTTTTATCTTCCTGTCCAAACGCTGGCTGAACAACGCTATATAGACCAAAAGTTCACATGAAAAATGTTGTACAGAATTAAATTTCCTACAAAAAAGTCCCCGACGGCATATATCTAACATTGATAGTTTACGCGCGGGGAAGCTCGAAAGTCGGGCAATGTAGTCTCGCGGCCGGTGGACGAGGTACGCCAACTATACCTATACATGGGGCATTCCATGTCACTTCAGTCAGTAAAAAAAAAAAATTCTACAAATAATTTAAAAAAATTGAGTTACTTTGTTGAAAAATATTCACCAATTGTCGACATTTTTTAAAAATTTCTGTACTTTCTTCTCGTTGATTAACATTTTTATTAATTCCTCCAACCTCAATAAAATCTAAGTTAATTTTTTTCTGGTAGGCCATAAAAAGACGGACATTTTAGATTTTCAAAAATGTAAATACATCAAATCCTGCCAAAGATACAACCGTTTGAAATGAAAATTTTTGAAAAATTTTAATCAACGAGAAAAAAAACGTTAGAACATTTTTTAAAAATTCCGACACTCGGTGAATATTTTTTAATCAGGTAACTCAATTTTTTACAATTATTCATGGAATTTTTTTTTCACCGGCTGGACATTGGCGCGTGCCAAATTTTGGCCTTTCCGAACATCGCTCGTTCTGAATTTCAAACCCAGCGCAATATTTCGGTCGCAAGAACGTGTTTTACCTAAAACTACCGGTGAGATCGCTGACTCCCGGCCTGAGAAGCAGTTGAGTCAAGAAATTCGCTCCCCTGCTAATCAGTTTTCTCTTAAAATCCCAGCCGTAGACGCCGCCATCTCCTTCGTATCTCGTTCCGGTGACGATATCGAGAGACGAATGTTTTTGATGCTCGATCATTTTCGGTATAAATTTTGGCTGTCGAACGATAAACAAGGATTTATCCGATGAAATTAAAAAAAAATTCCAAACATTTGCAGAGGGTCTCGAAGTTTCGAATTTTCAATGTTTCGACGGTCCAAAGTTTCGACAACGTTTATATAGATATTAGACTGGTTCTTAGCAAGGGTCATTTTTGAATGAAAATACAAACGTCCCCCACATAGTTTCCAAATAATAAAAAAAATATATTTGCAAAGGGCCTCCTCCCTATCTCAATATTAATCCAAGCCTAAGTATTTTTATATTTTTTGTCATTTGATAACATGCAATGCTTATCGGATTAATTTATTATAGCTGAAATATCAACAAAAGACAAATTTGCCCAATATGCTTTCTTCATCAGAAAGATACGTACTTTGAAAAAAAAAATTGTTCATCACCAAAAATAAAATAGCTGAACTAATATGGCGGCTTGGAAATTGGAAATCACTCAAATTACGATAAAAATTGCGTTTTCACTTTGCTGGGTCCATCGGATGGGGATTTGGGACTCAAAATATGACAGACACTTAAGTGCAACTCTGACGACGAAGTGACAGACCAAAAAAAAAATATTTACTCCAACAATGTTTATCACAAGAACTAAAACCACAAAAGGCCGTAGATAAAAATTGTTAGAGTAAATATTTTTTGTTTTTTCGTTCGTTACTCCGTCATATGAGTTGCGCTTAAGCGTCTGTCGTATTTTGAGTCCCAAATTCCCGTCCGATGACCCCGGCAAAGTGAAAACGCAATTTTTATCGCAACTTGAATGATTTCCAATTTTCAAGCCGCCATATTAGTTCAGCTATTTTGTTTTTGGTGATGAAAATTTTTTTTTTTAAATGTACGCATCTTTCTAATAAGGAAAGCATATTGGGCAAATTTGGCTTCTGTTGATATTTTAGCTATGATAAATCAATCCGATAAGCATTGCATGTTATCAAATGACAAAAAATATAAAATTACTTAGGCTTGGGTTAATATTGATATAGGGAGGAGGCCTTTCGCGAATATATTTTTTTTAAATTATTTGGAAACTATGTGGGGGACGTTTGTATTTTTATTCAAAAATGACCCTTGCTAAGAACCAGTCTCATATAGATATAGCGGCGTAAAAAAAGCGTTTGCGAGTCGAAACATTTATTTTCGAATCATTTCCATCTGATTCACCGACCTGTCGGACATTCAATCGTTCGAATTTTTTCAATTCTTTTACATGACCGATCGAAACAAAACACAATTTGAATATTTGAATTTTCGATAAATTCAAATTCGATCGAAAAAAAAAATTCGAACTTATAAATTTTTGTAACTTTTCAATTAGAAAAATAAAGAAATAAGTATTTAGCGGCGTACATGATGAGAAAGATCGGCGTCCATTATGATAATGAAATTTCCAGTGGCGTGCTTGATTCCATGAATATAAGCCGTTCCGAGTCCCAACTTCTTTTCCCTGGGTCTCAACAATATTTTGTCCTTGCCGTAGAGATTGCGCAAACGTTCAGCCACCTCCGAAGTTCCATCCGGCGAGCCATCGTCGATGATGATTATTTCGTAAGGCGATCCGCTGATGAAAAAATCAGAAACAATTAACAATCCATCAATCGGTAGGACATGAATTACATACGGAGAAAAATTACTGTCACGACAACTCAACCCACGCGACCGCAGCAAATTTTCTATGTCGGCATATAGTGATAGCAAATGATTTAGTTACAGCGACAAAAACATATTTGCTAAGTTTGACCCGATGGGAGCAAATAATGATTTATTACGATGGCAAATCGTGGTTCGCTATCGTGACTAAAAAATAATGTCACAGGACAAAATGTTTTTCTTTTCAATTTTTAATTTATTTATTTATTTATTTATTTATTTATTTATTTATTTATTGATTTATTTATTTTTAAAATTTTTTTAAGAAGTTTTAGTTACGGAGCTCAAACCTGAGACCTACGAAAGCTAATTATCTACCAAACCTACCGAACTACCTATCGCCATCCGCTACACCAATCTAACTTCGCTAAACGACCTCGCTTTAATGCGACAATAAGTACATCCAACAAGGAAACCGCCCGAGGTTAACCCCTCCGATCCAGGGACGGGCATCCATTCAATAAAAATTTATTTCAAATACTTTTTCGAACAAATAACTACGATTAATTGTTATGGAAAAATAAATATTTTCACATTTATGTAATAATTATGACCAATTTACGTGAATTATGATTTTACAATAAATTGAAGGACCTAATAAATCTGATAAAAATCGTTATCATTCGGTCCGAAAATTATTTGAAATACATTTTCATTGAATGAATGCCCATTCCTGCTCCGATCTAATGCAACGTTCTGATCAGCGTGACGCCCATAGGTCAATGGTTCGACGGATCGAAGTTTCAATGGATCGGTAGTCCGAAACTGTATCTATATATAGGTATAGTTGCTGAAGAAAGATCGGAGAAGCTGCGATCTTCGGGGTTGATCGACCCATCGAAAGATCAACCCATCGATCTCACGCTTAAGTAACGAGTATCCATTTGCCGGTAGAACACCACAAACTAATACATTTTGGTCCGTGGATGCATGGATGGGCATCCATTCAATGAAAATGTATTCGAAATACATTTCAGACTCAATTAATCATCGATTATGGGGCCTATTGAATATCAAATTTTATTGTAAAATAATAATTCATGCAAATTATTCATAATCATTACAAAATTGTAAAGATATTAAATATTGCACGATAATTGATCATAATTATTTGTTTAAAAAAGTATTATTAATACATTTTCATTAAATTAAGGGCCGTCCCTGTCCGTGGGGCAAATGACTAAGGTTACGCTTACTAAACGTCAGTTACGCGAACGGATCGTCGACAACAATTATTGGAATGCTCCCGCAACTAATATTCTTTTGCTGGTAGGACTGAATATTTGGTAAATCGACTACTAGTTTTGTTAGTGACGCGGAGGCCGAATGAGTAAATTCCAGGTCAACATCGATGGAAATATTTTTTCTATGTGTTTTTTTTCCGTGTTCTCCCGGTGGTTCGTAATCCACCGTTAAAAAAAAAACAGGGTGGTCCACGATGCGTATTGACCGTTCTGATATGATCGTCAAAGAGAGTTTGCAGGTTCGATTCCCGATCGCCAAATAGCGTCGCTGACGATAAGCGGCTTGGCAACAACCGAGCTCCGCATAGACGACGTACTTTTCTAATGAAACTGAAAAAATGTTCAAACATCGGCAGGGGGCGTGAGTCTTAAAGTTTCGAATTTTCAATGTTACGGCGGTCCAAAGTCGTAGTACGTCACGATGTACGACCTACGACAAAACTTGTGCGCCCGGCATTGCTTACAGTCGGCTATCGCTCGGACTAGCTGCGTTACCGTAAAAGAGAACTCGGAAACGACGGATAAGCGAGGCGCTTGTAACTCTCCGGAGATCGGTGTAACGCATACGACACGATACAATACTAAACGTTAGGTTACATAAGCAGATCATCGACAAGAAATATTTGAATGCTACTGTAAAAAAATATTCGTTTGTTGGTAGGACTGAATATTTGCTAAATTGACAGCGAACAAACTTTTGCAGCGTTGACACAGGCATTTTTTTCCTTGCATGTTAATTCCTCAACCAGGTTTGAGGTTAGGTGAGACAATCGTCGTTACTAACCTCTCTTCCATGTACTTGACAATGAGCCACGTAATAATAGGCAAATTGTCCACCTCGTTGTACGTTGGCAGCAGAATTGAATATTTGTCAATTGTTTTCGATTCACCATCCGGACTTTGGCTTTTCGTTCGTTCGGCCATTTTCGTGCCGACTTTTCGATCACCCGTTATGCTTCCAAATGAGAAAAAAAAAAAAGATGAAACAAAATAATTTGGAAGTCCAATCGACACGAATTTCACGAATGTTGAAAGACAGTGACACGTTGATGTAAATTGTAAACGTCAGAAGTCAACATTGCAACCAACTCCGCCAACTTCTGACGCTCGTACTTCTATCCTAACCTCGAAAAATTCCCATCTGGCACCGTAGAAGCCTTTTTGATTATGTCTGGAACGAACCAGTTGGCACCTGTTGGACAAGAACTCGATCGTATTAACCAATCAACACCAATTAACCTGTGTACATCACAATTGTGCGTTTAATTCACAAGTCTACATGTTGAAATGTCGATTGTTTACTTTTTTTCATTCGGTGTTGTCGATAAAAGTCGTCGCTGTGTCGCCTCTGTGCTCGACCATTTGTTTTGTTAATTCGTTCTGTCGTTGACATCAATAACCTCCAAATATGGGCAAAACTACTAAAGTCGTGGTTTGCGGAATGAAAGGCGTTGGAAAAACTGCTCTACTGGAACAGCTCATTTATGGAAACGTCACTACGAACACCGTTAGTACATTAGTACATAGGTTATGTTCATTTAGACATTATTTTTTTTTTCCTTTTATTTTTTCGATTTTCTGTTTTAAGGATGTATGACACATGTGTCAGAGTGTCAAGAAACTTTCTGAAATTTTTACAGTCATTAGCTTTTATAATTTTTAAACAACATGAAAAAATTTCTGAACGATCGTCCGATCCCATTTGGAAGTTCTAGCTGTATGAAATTTGACATGTGTTCTTATGGGAAACAAAGCCGTCGAGGCTATCATCGACGATAAACGCATGGAACTAGCATCGACAAAAATTGTTGAAAAAATTTCAGTGCGTGGTATGAAGATCGACGAATGTCCACAAAAAAATTCAGATCGATCGTCCGTCCGGTTCTCGAGAAACGCACGCTGAAGTATAGAAAATTAGCCAGCTTTAAAGTTTTTCCGGATGCAAGATGAAACACGATACAAGATGTGATGACATCTGTTTAACGATATTTCGATGATTATGAATTTCTCTGGCATTCACAAAGCGGTTATAATCGAGATTTCTCAGATTGTCGTACTTTTGGCTGGGATTGTATCTGTTCATACATCCTTAAAAAAGGTTTAAAAACGCGATACAAGATATCATAACACCTATTTTACGATATTTCATGATCATAACCTTGTCTAACATTCACAAAGCGGTTATAATCGAGATTTCTCAGATCGCCGTATTTTTGGCTGGGATTGTATCCGTCATACATCCTCTAATCCGATAGCTCCGATAATTGTATCTTGTTTATTGCGTCTGATTATCAGGAAATTCATCCGACGATAGAAGACATTTACGTCGCAAACATCGAGACCGACAGAGGAACCAAAGAAAAGGTTAGATTTTACGACACTGCCGGATTAGAACCCCTGCACAATAACGCCAACAATCAGCAATTGGCTCGTCACTATCTGGGTTTTGCCGACGGTTACGTACTCGTTTACGACACCGCCAAACCGGAATCTTTGGATCTGCTGTTTCCCCTGAAAAAAGACATCGACAAGAACAAGGACAAAAAAGAAATAACCGCCATTGTAGTTGGTAACGTGACGAAGTGCGAGAGCGAAGCTCGATCCTTGGAAAACACGGCTAGTCGAGCGGCCAATTGGTGCACCAGAGAAAAGCTCAAACATTTTCAAGTATCGGCCATGGATCGAACCAGTTTGTACGACGCGTTCGTCTATCTGTCGTCGAAGCTCAATCCGCCGCAGAACAAAAGTACCTTTCCGCAATTGAGCATGGGTCGCAAGAACGTCAAAGCGGAACCCACGTGATGGTTTTGTTGGTTGAGTCGAGCCGGATGCCGAGCTTTGTTCATGGCCAGAAAAATTGTGCATTTATGAAGAAGCGTCGCAGTCGTAACGAAGTCGAAAATTCATTAACTTGTCTGTGTTAAACTCGGCTAACTATTGTTTAATTTGATTATGACAATGGTCGCTTTGTCATTGGTCGTTCCGATCGACGGTCTAAGATCCTTATAGACTGGGGTGGTCCTTAATAAGGGTGTCAACGAATTTCGACAAATGCACTCTCCGGATAGGTTGGAAATGAATGGATAAAAATATGTGCGAAACCCCAGCACTGTGGTCCAATGAGAAGACGTGCCTGTAAGCTCGTTTTGTTTCCCATTTGAATAACATGGGATTTTCCGACTAATTCGGTTATTATTTTTTCTAGTTGTCCCTGTGCACGCGAAAAATTCTCTATTCACACAAATCTATTGTCAATGGGTATAACGACTCGTGACATTTTTTTACAAGACATAAACCACAAATAAATTTCAATTTTTGTTGAAATCGTTTATCACCTGTTATCCATCGTTCATCGGTTCGCCGTTATCGATAATACACAGGTGAGGTCTTGTAAACAAAATGTACGAGTAGTTATACCCATTGACAATAGATCTGTGTCAATAATGAATTTTTCGCGCGCTCAGGGACAACTCGAAAAAATAATAACCGAATTAGTCCGAAAATCCCATGTTATTCAAATGGGAAACAAAACGAGCTTACAGGCACGTCTTCTCATTGGACCACAGTGCTGGGGTTTCGCACATATTTTTTTATCTATTCATTTCGAACCTATCTAGGGGGCGCACTTGTGGAAATTCGTCAACACTCCGATTAAGGACCACCCTATTATAGATATATTAGAATCGTGCATAAAGTAGGACCGATCCGATGAATAGGAGTCGGTCCTAGCTTTTGCAAAAAAAACTCCGGCCTTACGGCTATTAATTAAGCTACAGCGACCCAATTCCGTTGTAAACTATTCAACTTATCTGTATTTTCGATCGAATCGTCGTAGGACCTAAGGAACAAGTACTTAAATCATTCTGCCCTGTAGATGATGTTGATACCACAACGAAATCACCAGTACAAATTCGTGTACCAGATAGTGTATTAAATAATATTTAACATCTACACTACTGTCCGGAAATATCGGGCCACTAACTGCGCACGCTGCCGAGAATCACTTCTGTCTTTGAACGACGATAACTCCGGGACAAAAAATGCGATAATTTTTTTCCTTTAACGGTTGGAAAGATTGCAAAATTCTGAACATAATGGCTGGCGTTTGATAATATTCCCATGATCCAGTACTGAGATGTCGAGTGAAAATCATTGAAAAAAAAAAATTGCATTTCTTCGAAATTTTCGTCCTCGACTTCAACTCGCTGCCGAATCTAGAAAAAAATTTGCACCGGTACAACATTTTGTATCGGTAACCATCAAAATCTTAGCTTAATTTTGAGCCCAAAAAACATGAAAAATTTCGACGGGTTCTTGAGTAATTAAGAAAACTGTGCAGAAGTGCACAACTGCACAGTTTTCTCAATTACTCGAGAACCCGTTGAAATTTTTCATGTTTCTTAGGCTCAAAATAAAGGTAAGATTTCGAAGGTTACCGATACGAAATTTTGTACCGATGAATTTTTTTTTCTAGATTCAGCAGCGAGTTGAAGTCGAGGATAAAAATTTTGAAGAAATGCACATTTTTTGTCAATGATTTTCACATGACATATCAGTACTAGATCATGGAAATATTATCAAAGGCAAGCCATTATGTTCAGAATTTTGCAATCTTTTCAACCGTTGAAAGAAAAAAATTATCGCATTTTTTTTTCGCGGAGTTATCGTCGTTCAAAGACAGAAGTGATTCTCCCGGTTAGTGGCATGATATTTCCGCACGGTAGTGTACGTTAGACGTAAGAAAAAAAAACGACATATTGTAATAAGTTTTCTCGAAAAATTGGCTCGACCATGCTCACGAAAATTATTTCGTTACCTGAGATTACACACATACTCATATGTGTATATCTCGTTACTGTTTTACGTACTTAAAAAGTGTTAATTGACGAGAAGAGAGCCTGACGACGCTGTGGATATCGAAATGTTGGCACAGCCGTCAAGACCCACATGCGAAAGTAACTGTGAGACGAGAAAAAAACAACATATATACATTCAGGTGGTCCTCAATGGGGGTGGTGACGAATTTCGACAAGTGCACCCCCCAGATAGGTTCGAAATGAATAAATAAAAATATGTACGAAACCCCAGCACTGTGATCCAATGAGAAGACATGCCTGTAAGCACGTTTTGTTTCCCATTTGAATAACATGGAATTTTCAGACTAATCCGGTTATTATTTTTTCGAGTTGTCCCTGAGCACGCGAAAAATTCTTTATTCACACAAAATCTATTGTCAATGGGTATAACTACTCGTACATTTTGTTTACAAGACCCCACCTGTGTATTATCGATAACGGCGAACCGATGAACGGTGGATAACAACTGATAAACGATTTCAACACGAATTGAAATTTATTTGTGGTTTGTGTCTTGTAAACAAAATGTCACGAGTAGTTATACCCATTGACAATAGATTCGTGCGAATAAAGAATTTTTCGCGTGCTCAGGGACAACTCGAAAAAATATTAACCAAATTAGTCTGAAAATCCCATGTTATTCGAATGGGAAACAAAACGAGCTCACAGGCACGTCTTCTCATTGGACCACTGTGCTGGAGTTTTGCACATATTTTTATTTATTTATTTCCAACCTATCTGGGGGGTGCACTTGTCGAAATTCGTCAACATCCCCATCAAGGTCCACCCTAATATACATATATACTGTATATGTATATAATAAATAATCAAAGGGCATTTGCAAAACTCGTGGTATTGGATGAGATACCATATTTTTTTTTTCATTTTGCGTTTATTAAAAAAATATGCAATATATTTATCTGTTAAAAACTGTTTAAATTGTAATGTGATTCCCATTGTTTGTTGAAACAAAGAAACAAAAACATAATGCAAAAAAAAAAAACGTCACAAGCTGTGAGACGATGTTTTTCCTTTTGTTGTTATTTTCTTTTTTTTTTTTTTTTGTCTACCAGACTATGGCTTTCTTGAGTTTCTTCATCTTTATCAACGATCCGAATACGAAATCCCACAATCGGCTGCTGATGCCGAAACCTGTTGGTAAAAATTAACGAATAAATAATTTTAGAAGAAAAATGATTATCTCAGTTTGAGGGTTGAAAGTAAGAAAAAAAAAATGGTCAACAGCGTGTTGGCCACGCACATGATAGGGTTTCGTGAGCATTCTGTGATAGTCATTGTGATTTGGAATTTTTTTTTAATTCCGAAATTCAATTTTGGAGATTTTTTTTCCAAAATTTTATTTCGGAGATTTTTTTTTTTTTCAAAATTTCAATTTTTGAGCTTTTTTCTTCAAAATTTCAATTTTGGAGCTTTTTTCTTCAAAATTTCAATTTTTGAGCTTTTTTCCAAAATTTCAATTTTGGAGCTTTTTTTCTTCAAAATTTCAATTTTGGAGCTTTTTTTTTTAATTTCAATTTGGGAGAAAATTTTTTTTTTCCCAAAAAATATTATTTCTTCAAAAATATTATTTCTTCAAAAATATTATTTCGTAGATTTGTACGAAACCCTAAAAACGAAAAAAAAAAAGTACCTTGGTCGTGATGTGAAAAATGATGATGATTGTGATAACGCTTCATCGCGTAGAGATAAGACTCTGCCCGTGGGGTTCCGTGATGCAAATAATAATGAATCAAGTCGTAACACAGGTATCCTGAAATTTTCGATAAAATTACCGATTAATTGCAGAATGACAAAAAAAAAAAAAAAACAAACATTATTCGTTGAAATTATGAATATTCATTGTTGATGTTACCGGTCATGGTCCCAGCTGCAACAAAGTCGATCATCACATCCGGTAATATTGCTTTGTACATTTTGTAGAACATGGTGGCTATCAGAACAGCCGCTGCCGGCGGAAATAGCAATCGTTGGTCGTCGAAAGGTGCCTGCGTCAAGAGTTTTACATTTTTCATCAAGGATGTATGACACGTGTGTCGAGGTATCAAGAAAATTCGAAAATTTTTACAGTCATTAGCTTTTATAATTTCTGAACAACATGACAAAATTTCAAAACGATCGACCGTCCCGTTTGGAAGTTATAGCTGTGTGAAATTTGACACGTGTTCTTATGGGAAATGAGGCCATTGAGGCTGTTATCGACGATAAACGCGTGGAACTAGCATCGACAAAAATTTTGAAAAAATTTCAGTGTGTGGAATAAAGATCGATGAAGGTCCACAAAAAAATTCAGATCGATCGTCCGTCTGGTTGTCGAGAAATGCACGCTGAAGTGTAGAAAATTAGGCCACTTTAAAGTTTTTCCGGATACAAGATGAAACACGATACAAGATGTGATAACATCTGTTTGACGATATTTCGATGATTATGAATTTCTCTGGCATTCACAAAGCAGTTATAATCGAGATTTCTCAGATTGTCGTACTTTTGGCTGGGATTGTACGTGTCATACATCCATTAGGGGAGATATACACCTAGATGGTCGAAAAAAATCGATTTTCTTTTTTCTTTGTTTGTTTTTTTTTTTTTTTTTTTTCAAAATTTGGAAGCCACGAACATTCCGTTGACCGTAGACGACCTGCACTATGGGTCTGGTATCGATGATTTCGTGTAAGTCGACGAATATTAACATTTCTTCATTCCAGAATTTTCAAACGCTTTTTTTTCGAAACCACGTTTTTTCAAATCGGTAACCAAAAATTCTCGCAAACCAATGAACCGATTGCCCTGAAATTTAGTGTGCCTATTCTGTATACCATTATCCAGTAGATGTCATAGGATTTTTTTTTTTTTCGTCACTCAGTTTTTTTTTATAAACAAAATAACTAATTTTTGACCGATAAATCGATTTTCAAAATCGATATTTTGAAAATCGGCTATGACATCTACTAGATTATAGTATCTAGATTAATCATCTTTTTGGTGTTTTTTTTCAGATGATTTTAGAACATACGGCAATGGGCACCGTGTCAAAAGATTTTTTTACGGCGCTTCAAGGAACATGCGATATCTTTATATATTTTCGATATTTTTCAATGGAAAAAAATTGAACATATTCTTGAACGTATAAACTTTCATTCGGTTGAAACCCCAATCAAAAATTTTGAATAGTTTTCCTACAATAAATTCGCAAAAATGACAATTTTTCGGCATCCTAGGTGTATATCTTCCCTTAAACACTTAGTGTCTGAGTATTTTATTTATTTATTTAGATGGTAATGCGAATTATCATCGCCAGTTTAAAAATTACCTTATGATGTAAACCGTGAATAAGAAAATGCAGAGTTATAAGAGTTTTCGATTGGGCCGGTGGTTTTAGGTGAAAAAGATTTCTATGCAAAAAGTATTCCATGAAGGTCCACAGCAAAATACCCGCTGATACGGCCATCAATATTTCAGGTACGGAATAAACTGTGAAAAAAGAAAAACGAAAATTAATTTTTGAAAAAGAAATTAAAAAATTGAAAAAAATTATTTTATCGAATTTTTCTAATTTTATTATTGCGACATGGCTTACGAATGTTTTTCGAATAATTGGCTATCCATGCTGAACAGAGAAAGTACAGTGATATGGGTATCCAGACTGTGGGAACCAGGTACCAAGGTGTGATAGTAAGATATTCCAAAAAATTCCATTTGAACAATCGTATCGAACGATTTACCGGGAGATTTACCCATTCCCAGTAACGATCGGCCAAGTTTCCAACTTGGCCCAATAGAGGCGCGCTCCAGTCGACTAGATTCTAAAACGTAACCGAAAAAACAAAACGTATGAAATACATTTTAATCGATTATCCATGTTCGAACCAACCGAATTAAGGGGGCTGAGTCACCTAAAAAATTGGAATTTTTTTTTTCTCGTGACATGTTCGATCGAAATTTAAAATCGATTTAAGGTAGTATCCCACAAACTGTAAGAGTCAAAGCAAGCCTAAGATATACCATCTTCTGATTGAGGAACGTAGTACTTTGATGTGACAACGTCGCGTGTTATGATGTCGATTAGTGAGAGAGAGAGAGAGAGAAGATGGGAAACAAACGGGCAACGTTGCCATGTCTACTGGATCACGATCAACTTCTCATATTAACTGTATTTTCCCCATTGTTTGATTTGCTTATTATTATCATCACAGTCTCCTGATCTCTACTGTCAAGTGCCCAAAATGTTGTCCGAATATTCAACTTGCAGCTCAAGTGTTTTCATTAAAATCTGACGAGGACTTTTTGCATTATATCAAATTGACCGTGATTCTCCATAAGGCTCCATGTTAAACTCATGAAAATAAAAGTGTTGATATATTTTTTCTCGCCCTCCGGAAAGCCATGAAAATTTAACTGAACCTTTTTCTTATCAATAGCTATAAGTATGCCGAGTTTCATGAAAATCTGACGAGGAACTCTCTTATGGAGGACCTTAATAAAGGTAAAATCGATTTTAAATTTGGATTGATCGTGTCACGAAAAAAAAAATTGTTTTCCAATTTTTTAGGTGACTCATCTCTTTCAATGTTATCGTCAGTGATAACGACGATCGAAATTTTCATTTGCCAAACAATATATATTTTTATTTTTCTATTTTTAATTTTTTACATTTAACGTTGGACCAAACGATAGTTTGAAAAAAGAAAAAAAAAAACCATTAGACGAAAATGTGTTTAGTCATGTGTCGTCGGTGTATTGTTGAAATAAAATACGTGTCTCGATCCACGTATTTAACGTAGAAATTATCATTGTTGCTGCGACAATATCTATACGAGTCACTGCTATTGCTCCATAGATAAGCGTTGATAACGCACAATCGTCACAGTCACAGCCGGAACAAATGTTAAATCCCAGGCATGGGCTTTCATTTGTTCAATCAACATTTGTTTCAAATACTTTTCCGTCGAAACAACGAAATAATCATGTGAAATATCAAAATCCACGACAAATTAATAATTCTACAAAATTATTTTCGAATAATAGAAATACGAATAATTACGATTAATTGTTTGAAAAATTATTTTACATAAATTTTCATCGAATGAATGCCAATGCCCATCGTTGAGTCTCGATTGTCAGCGAACGATTATTGAGCACGGTCGATAGTTTTCTATCAGTTACGACTTCTTAGCAGTCGATGATTGATAAGACGTGAAAAATATATTTTTCACGAAAATTGCTTTTATTTGAAAATAAATTCGAATTTTTACGCAAATAAGAATTTTCGTGAAAATTCGAATTTGTTGCACATGTAACGCTGGGTTTTTTTTATTGTCAAATAAAAGCAATTTTCGTAAAAACTATTTTTTTTAACGTTTTATCAATCATCCACTACTGAGAAATCGTATTATTTGGAAGAAAAAAAAATTCAAACCGAATAATTGAATTAAGATAGAGATCTGTGAGCATCTTCTTTTCTTGAGGTCAACTTTAGATTGTTCAACTTGAAGAAAATAAATCAAATTTTTTTTTCAAGTTAATAAAAAAGTGAAAAAAAAATCACAGGCACGACTTAATATTGAGATAGAGATCTGTGATCTGCAGCATCTTCTTTTCTTGAGCTTAAATTTAGATTGTTCAACTTACAGAAAAAAATAAAACATTTTTTTTAGTCAATAAAAAAGTGAAAAATAAATTCACGGGCACGCTTTAACATTAAGATAGAGATCTGTGATCCGGAGCATCTTCTTTTCTTGAGATCAACTTTAGATTGTTCAACTTGAAAAAATTTTTTTTTTTAAATTTAGAATAAAAAAAAACCAAAGTCGATAAAAATAATAATAAACATTAGTGAGGCACCCCTTAGCATTAAGATAAGAGGTTCAAATTTGGCCTAAAAATTATAGACTTTATCAAAAAAAATAATGTCCCACAAAAGTTGGTAGTTTTGACATGACACATTTTTTTGTGGAAATAAAAAAACATGGTTCCATTTAAAAAAAAAACTATGTCAGCCACCTTAACACCGTCATTTTGAATGTTTGACCAAAAAAAAATCTGTCGTACGTCCCCCTTCGAACCCTTCAAAGTTTTATCATACTCAATACTCGATCGGAGTAGTATTTTTCCAGATAAATCAGGTGTAAGATAAAAACGAGCCACCCGGTATACACAATTTCATTAAACGCTGAAAATCAACCCCCAGTCCGTAAACCGGGGTCGTTTTCGTCCCGTCGATAATCAAATGTTGTCCTAGGTTGTCTCATCTTTCGTATAAAAAATATATAAAAAAAATTAATTTTTCATAATTTTATGATTGGGACTTTTAATTGGAGGCTTGAAAAACCTTCGTGAATTTTTTTTCGATTTTTTGCAGCCGTTTAAATATTTGAAAAAAAGGCAACGACGAAAACGACCCTGGTTTACGGATTGACGGTGCCGAAAAAAAACGTTTACGGACCAAGGATTAACAAACCAACCTCGATATCATCGTACTCGTTGCTCTTGTCAACGACGAATTCCTCGAACATGTGATAAGCAGCGTCCGAGTGAGGCACGTCGTTCAACACTTTGTCGATCGACAAATTTTTGTACGAATTGAGTGTGCGACGACCTCCCGGATGATTTTTGAAAAAATCACTTATCTCGTAACTTTTGCCGCGATATTTTACGAAAAAATCTTCGTTATTGTTTTTTGGTGGTTCGTCGTTTGGTAATCGCGTTTCCGGGGTCGCCAATTCGGTCACATCGGTGCTACTGCTGTTGGTGATCGTCTTCGTGGTCGTCGTTGTGCTCGTTCCATCAACGTCACGATCGATAATTCTGTCGTTTTCATCGTAGATCTCATCACCCTCACTGAGTATCATTTTCGTAGCTGCACCCATTCGACCCATCATTGACCTCATTAAAACCCTGCACCCCCTCCCCCACCCCTCTCCCTCCTTTTATTTGTAACTCTTTATTTTACAATCTTATAATTTTTTTTTCCCAGTTTATTTTTTTTTCGTTTTGACGGAATTTTATCTTCGAATTTTCAGCAACTGTTGGTGCTGCTGCTGGTGATGTAGACTTCGACGTGAAAAAATGGTGAAAACTTGAGCAACGACTCGAGGCATGATCGATCGGCACTCGACGAAACGCGGATTCTTCGGTATGACTCGTCACGATTTATCTTGAAACACAAAAATAAGACGAACATTTTTTTTTTTTGAATTATAAAAAACTGAAACAAGGTAGAACTTTGCAAGTGGCTTCCTCATCATTTTACACATTTACCGAGGATTTCTCTATGAGGAATTATGGTCGATCGATTTTGGCTTCCTCATTGAGGAAACTTTGGGAAATGTGTAAAATGAGGAAGCCATGTGCAAGGTTCTACTTTGCATCCTTTTTTCTACTTTTGTGATGTTGAGAGGACCATGTGAGTGTGGTGGGAGTCTAAATCGATATATATGGGGCAATTCGTGTCAAATTTGAAAAATTATAATTTACATAAAATCTGAACGTTCCGATGGATTTTGCTCAAATTCGATGGCAAACATCTTTCGGTAGTCATGCAACTTTGTTGCAAATTTTAGCCCGGAATCTCGAAAATTGTGGAAGCTAGAGCATTTAAGTTGATTTTTGGAAAATTTCAAAACGACGTAAAATTTGAATGGCTCGATGGATTTTGTCCAAATCCAATGCGAAACATCTTTTGATGATCGTGCAACTTCGTGCCAAATTTTAGTCCGATATCTAGAAAATTGCGCCAGCTAGAGTGCGCACACCGTTTTTTGACACCTTTCGAAATTTCTTGAAACAAAAGCACTGCATGGATTTTTTTCAAAATCAGTAACGAGCATCTCCCTGTAGACGTTCAACATTATACTCAATTTGAGCTTCATGTCTCCAAAATTGTGGGAACTAGAGACCGATAATAAATTTTTGAATTTTTTTTTAATCGTGTAAAAACAAAAGAACTGCATGGATTTTTCTAAAAATTTAATCATGCTATGCGCCGTGAACCCTTTACATGTGTGACAAGTTTCAGCTTGATATCTCGAGCCGTTCTCAAGTTGTGAACGCTCAACCAATGTTACACTTACATACATCCGGACATTTTTTCTTAATGTGATTTTCAGATGTTTTGGGACATTCTGAACACGTTTTCATGAACATCTCGATAAAAAAAAAATTTCACGAAAACAAAGCTTCCTCTATAAGGAAGCAAAAAAAGCAAGTCAGTCAGTTGTCTTTATTCCGGACGACTTATCGACGATTTTCGTAGTGGCAGATACGATCGAGCGTACATGGATACATCGTATCAGTAAAATCTCATTGGATCCAGTGTCCGCGATAAAACATATAAATACTCAACGTCGACGATGAACCTCTGGACCCCATGTGACACTTATACGTTATTATTTGGAGATGTGCGACCCGAAACGGGTTAATTTTCAACTATCAAGTTTTTTCAACTATCAAGAGTTTCCCCAATGAAAAAAATCAATTCCACGTATTCGGACGTTTTCCATGAATCAATATTATTCGACATAATATATAGTTATTAATAATTTATCCATGTAATATTTGTTTCAACGATTTTCTAAGATAATACAAGACAAGTGTATTAAGGGAGTACATCTGTGTAGATTGCCGGAAATATAGGTAAATTTTGAGAATTATTATCTCAAAAACTGTTGGTCCGATTGGATTCAAGTTGGTTTTGTTCGAAAGTATGTTCATTGAGGTATGTTGACGAATTTTTGTTTGAATGTATGGTGAATGGGAGCGCTGTTATTCTGGTCGGCGTGAAATAACTTTTTCAAAGTCGATTCCCACTTTTTTTGGATAACAGATTGACCGATTCCTCTAAAATTTGGACACAATATGCACGGATAGGTAATGAAGTTCGGCACGTAGGATTTTTTTTTCTAACTAATTTATTTATTTTTTTATCAATCAACAAAGGTCGTAAATTGAGGTTCAAAAGTGAATTTTAACTCCGATCAAGCGCCATTTTGTGAAAAAAAAAACCAAAAAAAAAAATCCTACGTGCCGAACAGTTCAAGACGTTACACTTTGAGAATCTTCTTGAAATTTTGTGTTTCGGACCAACCGACTGCCGGAAAAAGTGGAAACCGCAAACCGTGCCGACGACAAAGTTATTTTACGCCGGCCGGAATAACAGCGCTCCCATTGACTATACATTCAAACGAAAAATTCGTCAACATACCTCGATGTACATACTTTCGAACAAAACCAACTTGAATCCAATCGGACCAACAGTTTTTGAGATAATAATTCACAAAATTCACCTATTTTTCCGGCAATCTACACAGATGTGTACCCCCTTAATGATAAATGAAAAAAGTCGTTGTTCCCGGAACATAATGCGACCCGAAAAAGCAGTTCCGAACTCCGACAGTTCTGGGTGTGAACTGCACGCGACTTCAACCAGACAGTGAGTTACTCGAGAGTTTACTTCATACACTCGCTTCTCGTGATGCAATGATCTATATATAATCTTGTGCCGGGGAACACATCTCGGGATGTAGATTAACCGCGGTCCAAAATATATATTTGTGGTTTTACTTTCTTTTTTTTCACATTTTTTCGCGCCACTTCCGGAATCAAGCACAAGGACGATGATTTTATCTCGCGTCGTTTCAAGCGTTTTAACTACCGCGCACACGCGACACCTTCATGTACACACATACACACACGATTAAGCTGAATAATATACCGGGTGTCCCATTTTAATGTTACACCTGATTTATCTCGAATAATACGACTCCGATCGAGTATTGAGTGGTAATAAAACTTGAAGGGTTCGAAGGGAGACGTACAAAAAAAATTTTTTTTTGGTCCAAAATCCAAAATGGCGGTGTTAAGGTGGCTGACATGTTTTTTTTCAATGGAACCATGCTTTTTTCCTTCCACTAAAAATTTTTTCATGTCAAAACTAACAACTTTTGTAGGAAATGTTTTTTTGATAAAGTCCATAATTTTTAGGTTAGAAGACAATTTTATCCGAACGTAACATTCGGTCGACGGTGGATTGGTCAAGATGGACGACCATTGGCCTCCAAGGTCACCCGATCTTACATCTCCTGATGTTTCCACACACTGACACGCACACTTACACTTGGTACAGTGAGGGTTTTCCTCCTCTCGGTACATCCTGAATAGCGTTAAAATAGTCAAAAATTGTGTTCTAACCTAAAAATTATGAACTTTATCAAAAAAAAATTCCTACAAAAGTTGTTAGTTTTGACACGACAAAATTTATGGTGAAAAGAAAAAAGCATGGTTCCATTTATTAAACACGTGTCAGCCACCTCAACACCGCCATTTTGAATTTTGGACCAAAAAAAAATTTTTTTTTGTACGTCCCCCTTCGAACCCTTCAAGTTTTATTACCACTCAATACTCGATCGGAGTAGTATTTTTCGAGATAAATCGGGTGCAAGATTAAAATGGAACACCCGGTATATATATACTTAAAAAAATTATTTAAAAAATTATAAAATCGATCATCTCAAGTTTTCACGAGACGCTTGTTCGCTCTCTACGTTATCGCGTGTGTTCTCGAGTTTAAAAACAAACGTTTTGCGGATAACACGAACAAATTTTAACGTTGAAAAATGCCACAGCACGTAAAATAAATAAAGCCGGTAATAGATGCGTTACGATGAAAATTCATGACTGGCCTGGAGCTCTCGGACTCCGAACGTAACGACTGTCTATGCTCGAATTGCTATTCTTTCGACCCATTAAGGGGGATGAGTCGCCTAAAAAATTGGATTTTTTTTTATCTTCGTGACATAAATCCAAATTTAAAATCGATTTAACCCTCATAAAATCACCTATACTCGGCTATAATTTCAAATGTTTTCACAGCCATATGAAGCATCTGAACGCTGTAAGATTTATCACAAAATTTTTCACTCGTCGTAGCTTTTAGACCATAACGACTCAACGGATTTTTAATTCTGACGTCTCATTTTCTTCGTAACAGACTACATTCTCAGATGAGTGTGGGAATTTTTTTTTCTACGCTCTCTGGACATTGTGGCAACCTGTCACGTGAATGAAAAAACAAGTTTTCTGTAATTTTTTCGGATAAACAGTTGAATAATGGGTTACCATAAATTCATTTCACCTCGCATCCAAAATTCCCACACTCATCTGAGAATGTAGTCTGTTACGAAGAAAATGAGACGTCGGAATTGAAAATCCGTTGAGTCGTATGATCCAAAAGCGTACGACGAGTGAAAAATTTTGTGATAAATCTTACAGCGTTCAGATGCTTCATATAGCTTTGAAAAAATTTGAAATGATGTCCGAGTATACGTATTTTAAAAGGGTAAAATCGATTTTCAACTCGGATCGATCATGTCGAGAAAGAAAAATTTCAATTTTTTAGGTGACTCAACCCCCTTAATTTGAATGCATGAGTGTCGTTGCAACATCTTCACCCGGTTGACAATAGACGACGAACCAACAAAAAAAATACGTGTCACACGGGGCATTTCGGTTCAAGTCCAATCATAAGCCTCGTTTGGAAAAATTAAAAATAAAAGTCGTGGATAATTTTTCACTGTTTACATGATAATCGATAATAATGAAATTTCGCGTTTGCGGATTGGACTTCCATGTGTGTGTGTGTGTGTATTTATATATATAGCGGTGTTCCTTATATGCGATTTGCACAAATTTTCACCGGGACGCCCCCCCCCCCCCCCCCAAACTATTTCGATATTAAGGGGTATAATTCATAAAATTCTTGTGAAACAAAGTTGTAGTTAAAGTTGTCGAGCCGGAATTTTGAATTTCTAAAAATGTATCAATTGATGGCAGTTTAAGGTAGTATCCCACAAACTGTAAGAGTCAAAGCAAGCCTAAGATATACCATCTCCAGATTGAGGTACGTAGTACTTTGATGTGACAACGTCGCGTGTTATGATGTCGATTAGTGAGAGAGAGAGAGAGAGAATATGGGAAACAAACGCGCAACGTTGCCATGTCTACTGGATCACGACCAACTCCTCATATTAACTGTATTTTCCCCGATGTTTTATTTGCTTATTATTATCATCACAGTCTCCTGATCTCTACTGTCAAGTGCCCAAAATGTTGTCCGAATATTCAACTTGCGGCTCAAGTGTTTTCATTAAAATCTGACGAGGACTTTTTGTATTGTATCAAATTGAGCGTGATTCTCCATAAGGCTCCATGTTAAACGTGTGAAAATAAAAGTGTTGATATATTTTTTCTCGCGCTCTGGAAAGCCACAAAAATTTAACTGAACCTTTTTCTTATCAATACCTATAAGTACGCAAAGTTTCATGAAAATCCGACGAGAAACTCTCTTATGGAGGGTACTCCTTAAAAATTGAAAATTATTGAAAATTCAGAAAGTTTGTTTTAAAAATTGACCCAGATCGGGTTGTATTTGCGAAATTAATAAACATACATATATTGGGAACCTACATATCTAGGGGGTCTTCCGGATGAAAATTCGTTCGAGCCCCATACAAGGACCACTCTAATAAATGCATACCACATACACACACACACACATATATATATATATATATATATATATATATATATATATATATATATATATATATACATTTAAAATTATTTATCGCGTAGTTTGCGACAAGTGTGAAATAATGCGCGACGTAGGTGTACATGTGAGACAGCTATCTATCACCTTGGACCCGTTTTAACCCCGTTGTGAATAAACGCCCAAGAGGAATCGATGTTACATACGTACGAGTATATATATATATATGCACGTATATACAAGTGACACGGTTGAGAATCGTCGGAACACGGCGTCGCTTTGTTTTCACACGCGACATATCACATATATAGGTGCTTTACCATTTTTTTTTTTTTTTTTCAAATTCTATTCGACAAACGTATTCACCGACTTAGGTGAATTATATTCTACGGTTAGCCGTTGCGCAACCGTAATTTAAGCTCGATTATCTTGAGGACGTTATAAGTTATAACGTATAACGTTATAACGTATAAGCTGTAAGTATATATTTTTTTTTTTTTCGATCTTCTGTTTTAAGGATGTATGACACATGTGTCAAAGTATCAAGAAAGTTCTGAAATGTTTACAGTCATTAGCTTTTATAATTACGAAACAACATGCAAAATTTCGAAACAATCGACCGTTCCGTTTGGAAGTTATAGCTGTATGAAATTTAACATGTGTTCTTATGGGAAATGAGGCCTTTGAGGCTATCATCGACGATAAACGCGTAGAACTAGCATCAACAAAAATTTGAAAAAATTCCAGTGTGTGGAATAAAGATCGATGAAGGTCCACAAAAAAATTTAGATCGATCGACCGTCTGGTTCTCGAGAAATGCACGCTGAAGTGTAGAAAATTAGGCCACTTTAAAGTTTTTCCGGATACAAGATGAAACACGATACAAGATGTGATAACATCTGTTTGACGATATTTCGATGATTATGAATTTCTCTGGCATTCACAAAGCATTTATAATCGAGATTTCTCAGATTGGCGTACTTTTGGCTGGGATTGTATGTGTTATACATCCTTAAAGTGGTCATTGTGACCGTACAAAAGTGCCACAAAAATATGCGATCACGAAAAAAAAAAAAATTTCAAAATTTATTTTTGTATTTATTTTTTATTTCATTCCATTTTGCGCACCGTGCTTTATGTGACGTATTATAGAAATCAATAATTGATTAATGCAATTTCCTAATTTTTTCATAATAAAAAAAACACAAAAATTGAATTATTATTGATTTCATTTATAATTTCTTAATTATCATATATTTTTCACTGTTTTTTCTACAAAATATGGGGGTAATTTATTACCAATTATCATATAGCAAAATTAAGGGTGTTTAATATCAAAATAGTTGATCGCCATATTTTTTCTATAAAAGCTACACTATTTCCCTTCACAATATCCATTTTGAATAATTTCGATATCATCGATTTTCATAAAGTTATGATTTTTTGAGTAAACCAATGACTTCGTCCTGAGTTGCCTTATATTTCGTGTAAAAAGGATATTTAAAAAAAAAATGCATTCTTCACAATTTTATAATTGAGACTCGAAATTTAAGGCTCAAGGCTCAATTCAAGACCCTTCGTGAATTTTTTTAGATTTCTTGCATCACTTTGACAGTTCAAAAAACCGTCAGAACGTAATTGACCTACGTTTTCAGGCTAAAGGTGTCAAAAAAAAATGATTCCAGACTAACGGATAATAATAATAATGATTATTATATATAATAATAATAATTATTATTGATACTTAGTTTAGCTATGTCGGTTCTATCGTTAACTCAGTTGATATGGTTGATAATAATAATAATCATAATTATTATTATTATTATCGTTTGTTTTCGTGGATTTTTTTATTTAAGATGCATTATTATAATATAAAAATTGTAAATATTACTTAGTTTAGCTATAGCGGTTCTATGGTTAACTGAGTTGATATATAATTGAGGTAATTATAATAATAATAATTATTATTCACTCAAGATAATTATTTACACGAATTCACCCAAATAAAAATAATAATAATTATATATATATTTATTATTATTATTATTATTATTATTATTATTATTATTATTATTATTATTATTATTATTAACCATAGAACCGTCATAGCTGAACCAAGTAATATTAAAAATGTTCCATATCACAATAATGGATTTCAAATAAAACCGCCACGAAAACAAAACACCAATCACAAATATATACGGCCTCGACTCGGACCACAAGCGAAACTACGCCGAAAATACGTATGTACATAGGTATAACCACCATGGGCCACAAGTTTTCCTGGTCGTCTCGAAAATATTATCACATTAACCAAATCAATGAATAATACGAATCATATACCAAGTACGAAAAACAACACAATAAACAAAAACGACACCCCAAATGAAAATATAATTTTCCAATACATGATCTGAATCGAGATTCTAAAACCTAAGAATTGTTTTTTTAATTCGACCGATGAGAAGAAACATAACCTCAAAATTTGGAGCGAAGAGACCGGGCAATCGAAACGCAATATTCACTCCCACACACACACACACAAAAAATGAAGAAAATATAAACAAATCAATGTAAACCAGCATCGTAAAAACACTCGATACAAATACGTACTCGCATAATCATAAAAAAAACATGAAAATATTGATATAGCTAAATTAAAAAAATTTTAAGTAATATATATATATATATATAAATATTTTTTTTGGTTATGAATGAAATATATGCAAAGAATGTACTACGTTGTTGGGGCTTTGGCGACGTACGACTATGTTTCAATTATCGTTTTTTCTTTTTTTTTTTTTTTAAATTTTAATTAATGTTTAATTATCGTTATACAAAATCGTTAATATATGTTTGAAAAAAAATCAATTTTTCGATTGCTCATTTACGTCTATGGTTAATTATTCCAATATTCCAATTAATTAATTTAATTATTCCATCCTCCCAATCATGTTGATTATTGTTGATGTGAATATTTTGTTTCAAAGTTGTGTTTTTGTCCACGTTTATTCATCTGATATTTTGAAATTTTTGTTTATTCTCCGCGGTCTCGTGTCTCATTTTTGTAGGTTATGTACGCCCGGTCGAACGTTGAAATGGGATCTCAGAATGTACACACACACACACACCATTGTCACATGAGAAATAACGATAAACAAATCTGTTATAAGACAAACAAAAAAAAACATATATACATATAATATACATATATATATGCATATATATTTTCGTCGATCACCAAAGCTCCACAACAAAAATAATGATAATCATCATCATCAAAAATTTTCACGTAACTCAACGACTTTGTTTACACTTTTTCAACGTATAATAATTTTTTTTTCATCACCATTATTGTTTAAATAAAAATGAAAATAGAAAAAAAAACTTATTCACAAATTGCACAATCGATTCGAACGAAAAATCGTCAAACGTGTGTGCAAAAAAAAATTGCAACAAATTGTAAAATCAGTCGATTAATTCCAAACATTGAAACACAAAAAAAAAAAAAAGAGAAACTAAAAAACAAAATATTAAACAACAATGACAAATTTTACGATTTAGAAAAAAAAAATATTGATCGTCGATCGTTATCACTGTTTCATTGTCTCTTAGAAAATATGATAATAAGAAAAAAAAATTGTTGATGAATGAATCTCACACAATTTGTTACGGGATTTTTAATAACAATAACGGTCGTTCGGTATGCCGTCTTATGGTTGTCGTACAACCCGCGGTTAAACTGCGTTCACGATTGGGAACCTCACGATATCGCGCGAACCGTGTCACGCTTCTTTTTAGTAATAATTAACGCTAGACGCGCGCGCGCGCGCATATTGCATATGAGCGGGAGACGATTCCGCGCACGCGCACAGAGTGGAGCCACGGTAGACGCGCGCGCGCGCGTCACCTGTCCCCGCGGGGTTTACGACGAACGTTACGAGCGGTTACGAGAGCGGCGATTCACCGCACACGCACACTCTCCGTACACCCAATTTATTAAGGGGGAGGGGGAAGTTATTGCATTTTCTTTTGCATTTTTTTTTTTGAATTTTTTCATCCGAATGCATAATATCTCGAGAATATTGTGTCAAAAATGAAAGTTGATTGGAGCAAAATTGACGACGTTATGAGTATTTGAGTGTCCGTTGCTCCGGGCCCGAGCGACGAGTGCGCAAAACTTCAAAGCGTTTGTCCTGAAAACTTTACATTTTTCAAGTCCGTGTTTACCGATAACGCTGAATCTACTGGACCAATCGTTTTCAAAATTTTGCACACTACTTTTTCACACAATTCACCGGGTATTGTCGAGAGCTTTTTTTGTTGTTTAATAATTATTAATTTTACAGCAAGAAATTAGCTGATTTTTATAGCGAAAATCGGTTTTTTTGCCTCCAAGTGCTACGAAAAAATCAAAAATAAAAAAAAAAAAATCCTCTTGTGATTGCCTTGAGAAACATCTCCTTTAACGAATGCATTTTGATTTTTTTTTGTTTCAGATGATTCTTTTGCGAGTTATGATGAACACCGCGAAGCAACTTTTTTTTCGAGGCGCCTCCGGAGATTCACTGCCACCCGCTTAATTTTCAATATTTTCGAATGAAAATTTAGGAAAATATTGTTCAAATGTTGTATTATTATATGGAAATTGATTGAAAAAATTTACACTATTTTTATCGCCAGAAAAAAATCTTAAAAACATGCTTCTTTTTCACCGAATTTACCTTACCCCGCCGTTAAACTGCCCACTGCAATAATTCTCAAACACTTGAATTTTTTTCACAAAATAATTTTTTTCATATCTCCATGTTTCGGCACTATTCTTCATATATGTATGTATTATATCAATACATTTTTCAACCCGTTGCGATCACACAACTCCGAAATAATAACATATCGGTGTCACATGGGGTCCGGGGAATCCCACTCACAAAAATCCAACCCATCTGCGTTCTTTTTAATGCATCGACTTAAATCCCGCCCAAACTTCAATTTAACATGTTTTATAAATAATCTAATAGTCGTCTTCTAGTTAATATTTTCAAAGTAGTCAAAACAGGGTGAAATAAAAAATTCACGAAATCTGACTTTTTTTCACAAAAAGAAAATTCGTGAAAAATTCTAATTTTTCGCCACATGGTAAAAAAATCTTACGCCGTTTTACGCTCTTGAGATATTATATTTTTAAGAAAAAAAACAGAGCTTTTATTGGACGTTGAAAACAAAAAAAAATTATTTTGAAGTTTGAATTCTTCGACTTTTGCATCGATGTCGAAAAATAAAAGTGGGCACGTTTGAGTGGACAAAAATATAGTTGAAAAATGTTATTTTCATTGTATAAATACCACGTAGTTGGCCTGGGGTCCAGTAGACCCCGAGTGACCGCAACGGGTTAAACAAATTAAAAAAAAAACCACAACAACAATAATAAATTTTAATAAAAGATTGCAAAATTATTTTTTGAAAAAAAAAAAAAAAAAACAAAAAAACCATAATAAATTTAATAAATAATTGTGAAAATAATTTTCAAAAAACTACAAAAAAACAACAACAACAATAATAAATTTAATAAAGGATTGTCAAAAACCAAAAAATAAATAACAACAACAATAAATTTGTCCAACTTCGCGTCGCGTGAATAAATAAAAAAAATCGACACGATCGACAACTCGATGTGGTCTCTGCACAAAACCCATTCCCAAACTTTTACAGAGTAACATTGTTACAAGTTGACAACATTGAAATCACCTTGTTCGAAATAATTCAATGAATAATTACCAAGACAAAAAAAAAAGAAAAGAGAAAAACAAAACCAACAAAAGTAGTACGACAACGATGGGAATGGTTCGATGATAAAACGACGACTGCACCGTACGAGTATAGAGTTCGTAGCAGTCCGTCAAACGGTCGCCGCGTTATCGCGTGCGCTCGCGCGATATCAAATACTCACCGCTAGAATAGAGAGCGAGAGAGCGAGAGAGAGACAGAGAGATGGAGATAGATATGAGTGTGCTGGGTGTTTCCCGCTTCCCGGTACGCGCGTCGCGACGACAACCGAACCCGAAGCCTGTCACCCGACTATTGCCGACGCCGGAGTGCCGGCGATTGGCCCCCGCGGTCGAGCCTGACGCACGACGCGCCGGCCGTCGTCGCGAATCCCCAAACCCAACCCGAGAAAGACAGAGAAAGACAGAGACAGAGCCCAACACGCGCGCCCAACTTTTACTGCCGGTTCGAAAACAAAAAAAAAAGGGCGTTAACCGTCGTTCGTCGTTATTAATTTCACTGATACTCGTGCAGGTTGTCTGCCATATCGAGTGAGAGAGAAAGAAAATGAGAGAGAGATAGAGAGAGAGAGAGAAAAAAAAGAGAAAGAGAGATCCTCGACATGGATAATTGTCCGTGTACACCGCACAACCGCTCTATGCACAATCCACACATCTATTATTCATGTTACTATTTTTAGCGCGTACGTTTCGAACGGCAAAGAATGAAACTGAAAAAAAAAAACAAACTTTATTTGTTGTTTTGTTTTATATTATTGTTTTTTTTTTTTTTGATTTTTTTGTTCACCGCTATCGTGGACTTCGACGTCGAGTCTATTACGAATTCTTTCGTAAGCATTCCGTGAACATTCATTAAAAAGTCGTAAAATTATTTTGTCGGTCGGTTCTCGAGGGCTTTAGGGGGGAGGGGGGGGATATGGGCAATCGATGATAATGCATTTCAAATACTGTTTTTATGGACCGAATGATGATGAATTTCACCGGTATTATTGACGTATTGCTGGATGAATATCGAAGAATGTGAGAATTTTTTGAAAATTTTGAGGCATTATGGTTATCGTTGAAATAATAATACATTAATTATTTTAGAATTTTTTAATTTTAATAAATATTTTAGTAGTTATAAATTTATGGATTTACTGGGATTCAACACGGTTGCTTATGGGAAAATAGTTTCTGCAGACGTTAATGGTTGCAAAATGAATGGGAACTTGATGTCAGTGAATATTAAAAATATTATATCATCAAGATTTAGGATCGAGCGATTGATTTCGCTGAGTTTCAAACGAATCGACTACGTAGTTGTCGTGAAATTAATGAAACCAATGACGGAATATCGTCGTTTTTTCATGAATTGCAACCGTTGAAACAGTCGAAACAGGTGGTACAGTCACTGACAAAACCTCAGTCGAGCACACGCCCAAAATCCGTCGAAATTGACTTCAATTATCATTGTAAGTGGAAAATTAACATTGCCAAGTGTCAATTGTATTATTAGTTTAGCTATTTGTGAGGCTAAAACATGTACGAGATGGTCTAGATTGGTTGATCCACGAATCGCCCACTTTCGACCAACTTTTTGCCCGATTATCCGTCCAGTAAGAACTTATAAATTGTTCGATTAATTGATCATGGTTATTTCTTCAAAATTGGTATTTAAAATACATTATCATTGAATGGATGCCCTCGAGGATTATCCTCGTCGAATCGAACAAACGACAAATACCAATTTAACGACTATTTAAAAAAAAAATTTTTTTTTACGTTTTATCAAATTTTTCATAATAATAATAATAATAATATAAACGTACCAACGTGGATTATCGAATATTTTTGCTGAATGCTTCTCGTCGCGGGCTTGAAGAGAAAAGAAAAAAGAAAAAAAACACAAACTGAAAGGAACATGAGAGTCGGGGGGGATATAGAGGGTTGGAGGGTATAGTGTGAGAGGGTGAGTATAGCCTAGGGGTGGTATAGTGGGGTGGTAAGGTCGGGCGGGGAGCGGCATTCGCCAACAGCGAACGTTCGTGACGCAATGAAAATACAAGCGACCACGTGAATCATGAGCCAACGCTGATGTACCATTTGGTCTCCCTCCCATTATTTCTTTCCCGCACTTCCCAAACCCCCCGTCCCACCCCCTTAACGTTCATTGATCTTCTCTCTCGGCGACGGCCTTACCTTTTCCCACGTTTCCACAATGTCTCTCGTGTTTTTTTTCTTCTTTTTTCTTTTTTTTCTTTCTTTTTTTTTTCGTTTCTTCTTCCGTCTTTCTTCGGTTTTTTGCCCTAATTTTTTTCGTCGCTCGATATTGCGACGTGACACGCGTAATCGCGAGATCCGGATGCTCTCGATATCACGTTATTTTCGACTTCGAGACTAATGGATTGTGGATGTTTTTGTTTTTGTTTTTTTTGTTTTTTTTTTGTTGATCAGGATTTGACGCTGTGCGATCGTGGGGTGAGGCTCGAAACTTGTGTTCGGAAGGGCCAAAATTCGGAACGTGCAATGCTCGGAACGGTGGAGATTCGGAACACGTGTATACATAGGTATAGTTGGCGTACCTCGTCCGTCGGCCGCGAGACTACATTTCCCGACTTTCGAGCTTCCCCACGCGTAAACTATCGATGTTAGATATATGCCGTCGTGGACTTTTTTGTAGGAAATTTAATTCTCTGCAACATTGTTCATGTGAACTTTTGGTCTATATAGCGTTGTTCAGTCATCGTTTGGACAGGAAGATAAAAATATATTCATTGATTCAATACATTTTTATCATCCTGTCCAAACGCTGGCTGAACAACGCTACATAGACCAAAAGTTCACATGAACAACGTTGTAGAGAATTAAATTTCCTACAAAAAAGTCCGCGACGGCATATATCTAACATCGATAGCTTACGCGTGGAGAAAGCTCGAAAGTCGGGAAATGTAGCCTCCCGGCCGGTGGACGAGGTACGCCAACTTTACCTATATATACGTACTCCGAATTTTGGCCCTTCCGAATTTTGGCCGTTCCGAATTTTGGCTGTTCCGAATTTTGGCCGTTCCGAATTTTGGCCGTTCCTAATTCTGGCCGTTCCGAATTCTGGCAGTTCCGCATTCTGGCCGTTTCGAATTTTGGCCGTTTCAAATTTTGGCTGTTCCGAACATTGCTCGTTCCGAATTTCGAGCCCGACCCGAACGTTCGCCGAATGAATTTTCATTGTTGCGAGCATAATCAACTCGGCAATAAATAAGCTTTTATTTAAATCTCTCGGATTGTTGTATACAATGATATGCTCTATTTTATACCGAACTAAATTTTTTTTTTCATCTTTTTTTCTTCTTTATTTTTTGTTGTAATTTTTTCTTTGTCGTACGACTACGGATTAATTTACAACGATAATGCTCAAGCTTTCGCGTTCATCGATCGCGAAAAGTTGAGCATTGTGGACGTAAACGAAATACCTATATCGAGCATTTGAAAATACGTCCATTTTATTATTAGCTCCGATTTATATATATTTATATATGTATATTTTGTTTTTTTTTTTTCGATATCAACGAGAACACGTTTATTCGGACTATCGTACTTGCATCATTAATAGAACGCATCGAAACTAACATCGTCGTTTTTTTTTATTGCAAACTATTGTTCGAACTGTCGATTGAAATATACAGCAAACATAAATAATGATGATTATTGAGTTAATTCAATTTTTTCTGCAATACGAATAATTCATTGCAACGAGTTTTGTGATTTATTTAATTTCCAAATTAAACAACGTTTCGAACCTCGTTTCGTATTGCTCGAGAACAAACGATACAAATGTTTACAACACAAAATTCGAATCGGTGAAGGGCAAACATTCGATGCTTAATTAGGTTCTTAAAATTATATGTAGCGTGGTTTATATAATTTTGGATAATTTTTTGAAACCGCTTGATCGTCAACGTTGATTGAATCGAACGAAATAAAATGAAGCAAATCGATGAAAACAAATTCTAAAAAAAAAAGGAAAGAAAAAAAATTAAAAGTTATTGCCAATTTTTATTCTAAGAATTGTGAATAATTGTTCAACGCTCGTTAGTTAAAAAAAAAAATAAATAATAATATTCCCCGAGGATTCACGATTTAACGTTTTAACTCACGTAGGCACCGTCTCTGGAAGTGATAGGAACCTAGAAACTCAAGCTTCCCACGTTGTCCGTGTTCTCTGAGTTGTGTAAACGATTAAGGGGGCACCACATCTGTGTGGATTGCCGAAAATGTAGATGAATTTTGGGAATTATTATCTCAAAAACTATTGGACCGATTGAATTCACGTTGGTTTTATTCGAAAGTGTATACATTGAGGTATGTTGACAAATTTTTGTTCGAATGTATAGTGAATGGGAGCGCTGTTATTCTGGCCGGCGTAAAATAACTTTTTCAAAGTCGGTCCCCACTTTTTTTTGGGTAACGGATTGACCGATTCCTTTAAAATTTGGACACAATATGCACGGATAGGTAATGAAGTTCGGCACGTAGGATTTTTTTTTAAACTAATTTATTTATTTTTTTTATCAATCAACAAAGGTCGTAAATTGAGGTTTAAAAGTGAATTTCAACTTCAATCAAGCGTCATTTTGTGAAAAAAAAAACAGAAAAAAAATCCTACGTGCCGAACAGCTCAAGACGTTACACTTTGAGAATCTTCTTGAAATTTTGTGTTTCGGACCAACCGACTGCTGGAAAAAGTGAAAACCGCAAACCGTGCAGACGACAAAGTTATTTTACGCCGGCCGGAATAACAGCGCTCCCATTCACCATACATTCAAACAAAAATTCGTCAACATACCTCAATGTACACAGTTTCGAATAAAACCAACTTGAATTCAATCGGACCAACAGTTTTTGAGATAATAATTCCCAAAATTCACCTATTTTCCGGCAATCTACACAAATGTAACCCCTTAAACTTTTCGTATGCTCATTATGGTTTTCGGGAGCAAGGTAAACATACGATATGCAACAAATTTCACGTCTATTATTCGTATCACGACTTGTCGTGATTTTTACAATTTATTAATAATCACCATTAAAAAATGATAATAATAGTATTAACGATAAAAAATAATAAATAGGCGAATGAATAAAAAAACATTTGGGATTCGATTGGCGGTGAAATAATTTAAATAAAAAACGCGTTTGGCCTGAATTAATATTTACACAATGTCTTTCTTGCTCCCGACATTTCTCAACGCAACAACGTGGCAAATATCCCTCGAATTCACATGATTTTTTTTTTTTTTTTTTTTTTTTTTTTTTTTTTTTTCATTTCCTTTACATTTTTTTTACTCGTATTTTACATATTTTGTCTTAAACTTTCTGTTTATTCGATCGATCGCCCTCGCGCACGGGTCAACTCAATCGCTGAACGCGTCGCGAACACCCGCTGAATAATTAACTCGCTCGCGCATTGGATATATATGTATATATATATATATATATCTTATTATAAGTTAGCGATACTTATCGTTACGAATTATGTACATAGGTACAGCTAATGTAGGATGACCAACGCGGATCAACGAGACCGCAGGTTTGTTGATACATAATATATATGTATATACATATACACTTATTAGGGTGGTCCTTAAAAGGGGTGTCGACGGATTTCGACAAGTGCACACCCTAGATAGGTTCGAAATGAATAAATAAAAATATGTGCCAAACCCCAGCACTGTGGTCCAATGAGAAGACGTGCCTGTAAGCTCGTTTTGTTTCCCATTTGAATAACATGGGATTTTCAGACTGATTCGGTAATTATTTTTTCGAGTTGTCCCTGAGCACCCGAAAAATTCTTCATTCACACAAATCTATTGTCAATGGGTATAACTACTCGTGACATTTTGTTTACAAGACATAAACCACAAATAAATTTCAATTTGTGTTGAAATCGTTTATCACCTGTTATCCATCGTTCATCGATTCGCCGTTATCGATAATACACAGGTGAGGTCTTGTCAACAAAATGTACGAGTAGTTATGCCCATTGACAATAGATTTGTGTGAATAAAGAATTTTTCACGTGCTCAGGGACTACTCGAAAAAATAATAACCGAATTAGTCTGAAAAACCTATGTTATTCAAATGGGAAACAAAA
The DNA here is from genome assembly GCA_963662125.1 of Diplazon laetatorius. Lineage (NCBI taxonomy): Eukaryota > Metazoa > Arthropoda > Insecta > Hymenoptera > Ichneumonidae > Diplazon > Diplazon laetatorius. The sequence goes on along the minus strand of OY759163.1, from coordinate 8,639,377 downwards.
CGTGCTTACAGGCACGTCTTCTCATTGGACCACAGTGCTGGGGTTTCAGGCATATTTTTATTCATTTATTTCAAACCTATCTGGGGGGTGCACTTGTCGAAATTCGTCAACACCCCCATTAAGGACCACCCCAATGTATATATGTATATATATATTTCTTTTTAGACAAGGAATTGTTTAAATCGTTACAATAATGTGCAGGTATAGTTACAGTGCGGCTTAACTTTCGATGTAGGAACTGAAAAAAGTCCGTCGGCGTTGTTTATCCTCGTAATCGCTTCGGGACAGATTAACGTTATCGATCTCACAGCGTAGTATAGCTCTTTTGAATCTGTAGTATCCGATAACGTAACTCGTAACCGACGCGACGACACATTGTCGAGTCAGCGGAAATGAGCTCACACACGATTTTTCCGTTCTCCTTTTATTATCATTATTATTATTATTATTTTATTTTTTTTATTCTTTATCTTATTCGAAATCTTTTATTTTTTTCTCCCCCCCCTCATCGAACGTATCTTCGGAGAATCTATAGATCCGTTAAAATAAACCAACCAATTTTTATTTTCCACCGCAAAACCTTTGCGTACCAGAATGTTGATGAAATATAATCATCGGCAAATTAGAAGAGTGAAATTTGTTCGATTTAATACGGTTAAATAATCATTTCGCGTCAAATTCCAATTATATTACAGGAAAAAATAAAATTCCATGTTTTTCGAAAAAAATCTGTAATGGTCCGATCTTCAAAAAATTACGTAATGGTCACACTGGGTCCAACGGACCCTACGCAGAAAAACAGTTCCCATTTGCGTTCTTTTTCATGTACCGACTTGAATCTTGTACAAGAATGAAGCTTAAGACTTCTCTTTCTATGATCCAATTGTTTTTTCTTTTCAAAAATAATTTGTTTTTCACAAACAAACGCGAGAATACATTTTTTTGAAAAATTACCCTTTTTTACTAAAAAAAATCGCAAAATTTTCAATTTTTTTAGATAAATCCAAAAATCTTGTTGGGTTGTACTCTCGAAGTAGTACACTAAGAAAAAAAATATTACAATATCGAGCTTTTAAAAAAGTATATTTGTTTTAAAGATTGAAGTTGTCAATTTTAATGCTACTTCTAAAATGCGATAAATCGACTTTGAGGATATGAAATAAAGTGACTCATGGAGACTGTCGTGGAACCTTCGAACAACTACAGATGGCGCCACACATTTCATTTGTAACTATATTTTCGGAGTTACATCAATTCGAAAAAATTGCCTTGGGTCCACTGGACCCAGTGTGACCATCACGGGGTGAAAACATTGTTCGATCAAATTTTGATATCGATTGTCCGAGATCGTCGAGAAACTGCGAGAAAAGGATTTTTTTTACCTTCCTCGAAGTATTAATCCCTTTAAAAAAAATATAAATAAAAAAGAAACAATAATAGAAAAAAAACGATAATTTCCAATTTTTTTAGAATTAAATTTGATCCGAGGTTCAAATTACAACGCAAAATTCCGCGGTAATCGCTCAGCTGATCGGATAATGTCACCGGAAAAGAAAAAAAAAAAAAACTCGACGCGTTTTAATTGATCGATGTTTGTACTCTCGGATGTGAACGCGATATGTGTTCGACGCGCTGATACTAAGAAGCATATCGACACAAGTTACAGAGATTAGGTAGAACAAAAAAGAATTTAAAAAAAAACAGTTTGATCGAAGCTAATCGCCGATAAGAACCTCGTTGGTCACCCTAGCGAAAGATAATTGTAATCAGTTATTATTAAACTATATTAAAATAGGTGGACCAGCCAAACAACAAGTTGTAGTTTATACCCAGTGTGTCCCGAAAGATGTATAATCGATCGATAAAATAAATACAACCCATGGAGATGTACATTTTTCATTGGAATACGCGCTATTTTGTTTTTTTTGTATTTCTTTCTTTCTTCGGTGTTTGACAAAAATTTGTACCGCCGAATTTTCCGGCAAATTCCACAAACTGGTAAGGCTCGAAAACCCGGATGAGCGATGTTCGGAAGGGCTACAATTCCGAACGGGCAACGCTTCGAATGGCAATGTAGCGAACGTACAATATTTTGAACGTCTACCAGTCCGCGCGGTTTTCAACATTTCCCGACTTTCGAGCTTTCCCACGCGTTAATTAATGGAGTTAAATATATGCCGCTGCCGACCTTTTCATAGGAAATTCAATTCTCTACAACATTGTTTATGTTAACTTTTCGTCTATGTAGCGTTGTTTATCCAGCGTTTGGACGGGGAGGTAAAAACAAGAAAATCAATGTGTTTTTACCTTCCCGTCCAAACGCTGGTTAAACAACGCTATATAGACCAAAAGTTCACATAAACAATGTTGCAGAGAATTGAATTCCCTACAAAAAAATCCCTGACGGCATTCAGCTAACTCCGATAATTTACGCGTGGGAAACCTCGAAAGTCGGCTAACTTCCGAACGTCTGCCAGTCGGCGCGGTTTTGAACATTTCCCGACTTTCGAGCTTTCCCACGCGTGAATTATCAAAGTTAGATACATGCCGTCGCTAACTTTTTTGTAGGAAATTCAATTCTCTACAACATTGTTCATGTGAACTTTTGGACTACATAGCGTTGTTTATCCAGCGTTTGGACGTCAAATAACAAAAAGAAAATCAATGTGTTTTCACCTTCCCGTCCAAACGCTGGCTAAACAACGCTATATAGACCAAAAGTTCACCTCAACAATGTTGTAGAGAATTGAATTCCCTAAAAAAAAGTCCCCGACGACATACATCTAACTTTGATAACTAACGCGTGGGAAAGCTCGAAAGTCCGGAAACGTTGAAAACCGCGCCGACCTGGTAGGCGTTCGGAACATTGTTTGTCGCCACAATGTCATTCTGAATTTTGACGATTCGAAATTTCGGCCCTTCCGAACATTGCTCGTTCTAATCTTCGAGCCCCACCCTCCACAAACGAAATACCACGAATATACCTACCCCATATCGGTCGGGCAGCGCTAATTTTTAATTGTCGCTTTTGAGCCTCAATAATATAATTAACAACTCGATTATATATAAATATATATATATATACTCGATGAACCAGCTAGATTCGAACAACTAGCTCGTTGCGTTAATTCTAATTATTCAAAATCATTCGACTAAGCTGCTGCTGCTGATGCTGCACTCGACGTATAATTAAAATTAACGAAAAATTAAAACAAAAAAAAAACCAAACAAATAAACACACACGCACATAATGTTTACAAATTAAAGAACAAAATAAAAAATCGTAGCATCGACGCGCGATATTCGTACTAACGCTACAAAATTCTATTGCCCAGTTTTACGTTTATTCTCCAAGTGCCACTTTTTTCTTTCTTTTTTTTTGCTTCACTTCCTTTTTTTTTTGCTTCACGTGTACGAATGGCAGTTTAATTCCTTCGCTAGTGTGTGTATGTGTCTTCGTTCGTTCGTTATCGTTCGTTAGTCTTTCGAAATTAAAATTCGGTTGTCCGTCGTATTGATTTTTTTTTTTTTTTTTTTTTTTTTTTCGTCGCACCCAGTTCGGTTGGGCACGCCGGACAATTTAATTACAATGTTCCCCCCCCCACGCGTCGCGCGATAAGAAGGACAAAGTAATTGAATTAAAAAAAAAAAAATTGAGAAAGCTCGATTTGGCCGATCGTTCAAAATTCCATGACTCCGCAATTGTTGTCTTCGTCGCTGTTGGCACCTTCGTCCTCTTCCGGAAAATCCTCCAAACGATCGTGATACTCGTCCATCTGAAAGATTTACAAAAAAAAAACGAAAAAAAAAAACACAAACACACAAGAAAGAAGTATGAAACAGATTGTTCATCTTGACGTTGATATGTCAGAGTCCTCCGGACAATTATACAGGGTGTCCCATTTGAAAAAAAAATACAGTCGAATAACTCTTCGGGGAAAGAAGTGACGACAAAATGGGTCGGATGAAAGTTGTGGGGTTCGAAGGGGGACACTCGGTGCTGATGAAATCTATGCTCTTGCAGTTCATGTTTTTATGCTGCAAGCACAACGACAGTTTTTTGGAATGGGAACGATACTTTTGAACTACCTGAAGTTGTTTCTTTTTTCGAGACGAATTCAACGATACCCTGTGTCAAGGATTTCTCATTGATTTTTCATGAAAAAATCGATCGTATCGAATCGTAAAATTCGGTGTGGCTCGCTGCGTGGAACACCCAAATCGCGTCTGATATCAGGTAAACTAATATTAGGATTATTATTATCAGCTCATATTGGTTTACGTGATATTGGACGCGATTTGGGTGTTCCACGCAGTGAGGCACACCGAATTTTACGATTCGATACGATCGATTTTTTCATGAAAAATCTATGAGAAATCCTTAACACAGGATATCGTTGAATTCGTCTCGAAAAAAGAAACAATTTCAGGTAATTCAAAAGTATCGTTCCCATTCCAAAAAACTGCCTTTATGCTTGCAGCATAAAAACATGAACTGCAAGAGCATAGATTTAATCAGCACCGAGTGTCCCCCTTCGAACCCCACAACTTTCATCCGACCCATTTTGTCGTCACTTCTTTTCCCGAAGAGTTATTCGACTGTATTTTTTTCAAATGGGACACCCTGTATGTACGTTCGATAAACTCACGCTTAGTTGGCCGGTGGCCAGACAAACTATGTAATCGAAAGCTTCGCGCGGGACGCACGTGAAAATCATCTATATGCACAAGATTTTTTTTTGCGGTCGTTGCCGAAAGAGTCTCGTTTTTCCAATTAATCGTGTCACGGCGACGTGGACACTTGACGTTAAGAGCCCTTTGCAAATTCTCGGCAATTCATCGACTCTAGCAGCGGTTTGATAAAGCTAAACTAATTCAAGCCCTGTCACTTTAAGGGGGATGAGTCGTCTAAAAAATTAGCATGTTTTTTTTTTTTCGTGACACGATTAATCCAAATTTGAATTTGATTTTATGAGGGTAAAATCGATTTTAAATTTGGATTCATCATGTAAGGGGTGAAGGTACCAAAGGCGCTAATCCACAAAGCCAATTTTACAGGACCGCGAAAAAACGTTTGCGTTCGAAAAGTACAGCATTATTTATTAAAACCAGAAAATGGTTCCTGCGGAAACCCAATTTACGGCTTCCCTGAAAATTTCAGCCAAAAAAAACAATTCGTTCAAAAGTTACAGCGTTTCAAAGGTAGCTCGAGGGCAATCCGCAGGGTACGCGGAAGTACCAAAGACGCGACCCGCAAGTCGCAAGCACCGTTCGTCCGACGCTACCGCAAAATATGGGTTTGCAACCTCGGTTTTATTCAAATAAATTCTCATTTCGTTCGCTTATTCGATCATCACGATTAACAATTATCAACTCGTTTTTCAAAGTTTGCAATACAATTGCGACGCAAGAAACAAAAAACCGGATTCGGTGAGAACTCTGAAAAGCTAATACGTGTCTGCAGCTGGATCACGTACTTTTCGCCGCAAGCAAAAGTATCTTGGGTGGAAAACTTCGGCTGAATTTTCTCTCTCAGCGACGATCGGTAAAATGAATTTCCGTTCAGCCATTCTTTCTGCAACCTCGGATCTTTACGGAAAAACGTCGATTTTACATAAGACCCGATAAGCAGGTTTCGCCTTTGGTACCTTCGCGACCCTGCGCATAGAACTTTCCATGATTTCGTTGATTTTTAATTTAAAAAAAAACTATTCACAATTTTGAGGTTATGTAAACGGCTGCGTATTGAGGGAACTCAAAACTTTCCGAAAATGCGAAAAAACGTTGATTTTTAATTAAAAAAAACCATTAACAATTTTTAGGTTATGTAAACGGCTGCGTATTGAGGGACCTTGAAACTTTTTAAAAATGCAAAAAAAAAAACGCGTTTCGAAAAAAATGTGGGATAGTGCATTTGTTAGCTTCACCTTTCATCACGAAAAAAATTAAAAAATAAATAAATAAATAAATAAATAGATAAATAAATAAATAAATAAATAAATAAATAAATAAATAAATAAATAAATAAATAAATAAATAAATAAATAAATAAATAAATAAATAAATAAATAAATAAATAAATAAATAAATAAATAAATAAATAAATAAATAAATAAATAAATAAATAAACAAATAAATAAATATCCAATTTTTTAGGTGACTCAGCCCCCTTAAACAATTTTTTTTCCTTCAAACGTTTGTTTCTCATGCATCTCAATGATTTTAAAATTTGCTATCGTTGATTTTCAAGTTACCCATGAAAGATTATTTTTGTGGGAATTCGAAAGCACATAATAGTCGCTACGATCGATGGCTAACATCGAACAGACATTGAATCTACGAGATCAAAAACTAAAATAAAAAATATAACATTCCAAACGACGACTACGATATCGACTCACATGTGAGGTAGGCTACGTAGGAATCTTATCGATGTTACCACAGACAGTGGGAGGGGATGCTTACCTACAACTGCAGATCGTACATTCAATGTGAGCACCCCGCGGACAAACTCAATTGGCTCACTTCGGAATAATCAAACAAATGTCTTTTCAAATGGCTTTTCATCACTTTCGATTATTATATCGAATATATTATGCCTGATGATAATTCAGCTGATACTTATTTTCATATTATCAACGAACAAAAAATAATAAAGCAATAAAATAATAATAAAAAAAATGTAACGAATTATCCCGGCGAGTGCCAATCGAGACTTTTCGATACCAATTATTGTTTTTCAATATTCATTATCGACGATGAGATTTTTTCTTTTTCATGGAATAAAATAATCGCGATGCAGGGAGCTCGAGCCAAGGCGGATAATACCAAAAATACGGGGATGCAACGGGTGGCGACAATACGTTAAACACTTATATTGAAAAAGGGTTGGGCTTGAAATTCGGAACGAGCAATGTTCGGAAAGGCTAAAATTCCGAACGCCCAACGCTCGAAACGGTCGAGATTCCGAACACGTGTATATATAGGTATAGTCGGCGTACCTCGTCCGCCGGCCGCGAGACTACATTGCCCGACTTTCGAGCTTTCCCACGTGTAAACTATCAATGTTAGATATATGCCGTCGCGGACTTTTTTGTAGAAAATTTAATTCTCTACAACATTGTTCGTGTGAACTTTTGGTCTATGTAGCGTTGTTTAGCCAGCGTTTGGACAGGAAGATAAAAATATATTCATTGATTCAATACATTTTTATCTTCCTGTCCAAACGCTGGCTTAACAACGCTATATAGACCAAAAGTTCACATGAACAATGTTGTAGAGAATTAAATTTTCTACAAAAAAGTCCACGGCGGCATACATCTAACATCGATAGTTTACGCGTGGGGAAGCTCGAAAGTCGGGCAATGTAGTCTCGGGGCCAGCGGACGAGGTACGCCAACTATACCTATATATACACGTGTTCCGAATCTAGACCGTTCCGAGCATTGCGCGTTCCAAACATTGCGCGTTCCGGATTTCTTCCTTTCCGAACATTGCTCGGTCCGAATTTCGAGCCGAACCCATTAAAAACCGTAACATCACACACACCCACACACACTTATACGGTACAAAATAATTTTACGGGGCTCGATACGGTAAAAAAGTCATCGATTGACTCATCGCGAAGCAGTTATCAAATTTCATATCCCATCGGATGCGTATGCAGCGAAGCTCAGTTAGAACTAATCGGTGGGAAGCACCGATTACTCAATTTTGATGGGCCAATCAAACGGATTTATTATTATTTTCAACAGTTTACGATCACAGCCATGCTTTGTTTAATTATTTGAATTTATTCCGAACGAGCTTGCAGGAATGTTTGAATTGTCGGGTTGGGCTCGGAATTCGGGACGTGCAATGTTCGGAAAGGCCAAAATTCGGAATGCGCAATGGTTGATACGTGTATGGGGTGTTTCACGTGAAACGGGATCGATTTCGGCCGAAGGTCTCAGAATTTTTCGTCCATCAACGTACTCTCTTTTTATATCATACAGAAACATTTTTATGTAGTTATGGACCCCAAATGAGTCTGAGTTTCTGTTGAGTTCTAATCGAAAAATAAAAGAATAAAATCTTTAATTGTGTCTCGTAAGTGTCAATACAGCAGAATTGAAATCTGACCAGTGCTTTTTAACTGAAAAAAATCTCTATTCTCTTTAACGCAAAAGGAATGTTAATCCGATATGTAAAAAAAAAAATTGACAGCCAAAAACCTGAGAAAGAAAACGTTTTTATTTTTTTTTCGTCCCTTAGGGTCTACTATATTCATCCAAAATTTTACTGAACACAGTTCAAGACGTGAGAAACGTTCGGTAAAATGTTGAGCTTGTCTTTATTTTTTTTCCACTGGCATTAGAATTAATAAGTTTTGTCTTGAACGATTGAATTGCATTGATATTGTTATTGTCATTAAGACCAAACTTATTAATTTTATCGCCAATGAATAAAAAATAAAGGCAGGCTTAAGATTTTACCGAACGCTTCCCACGTCTTGAACTATGTTCAGTAAGAATTTGGATAAAATTCAGTAGACCCTAAGGGCCGAAAAAAAATCGAAACGTTTTTTTTCTCAGTTTTTTGGCTGTCAATTTTTTTTTTTTAAATCGGATTGATATTCCATTCGCTTCATAAAAAAGATAGCTATTTTCCAGTTAGAAAGCACGGGACAGAATTCAATTTCGCTGTATTGACACTTAAGAGACAGACAGTTAAATATTTTATTTTTTTATTTCTCGATTGGAATTCAACAAAAATCCAGACTCATTTGGGGTCCATAACTACATGAAAATGTTTCTGTATGATATAAGAAGACCATATATTGATGGACGACAAATTCGATCCCGTTCCACGTGGAACACCCCATATATAGGTATAGTTGCGTACCTCGTCCGTCGGCTGCGAGACTACATTGCTCGACTTTCGAGCTTCCACCACGCGTAATCTATCAATGTTAGATATATGCCGTCGCGGACTTTTTTGTAGAAAATGTAATTCTCTACAACATTGTTCTCGTAAACTTTTGGTCTATATAGCGTTGTTCAGCCAGCATTTGGACAGGAAGATAAAAATGTATCGAATCAATGAATACATTTTTATCTTCCTGTCCAAACGCTGGCTGAACAACGATATGTAGACCAAAAGTTTACATGAACAATGTTGTAGAGAATTAAATTTTCTACAAAAAAGTCCCCAACGGCATATATCTAACATTGATAGTTTAGGCGTGGGGAAAGCTCGAAAGTCGGGCAATGTAGTCTCGCAGCCGGCGGACGAGGTACGGCAACCATACCTATAAATACGTATTCCGAATCTGGGTCCTTCCGAATTTTGGCCGTTTCGAATTTTGGTCTTTCCGAACATTGCTCGTTCCGAATTTCGAGCCCAACCCAACCCAATATCGATTCCATTAAATGTTTCAAACTCCGAAATTGTAATCAAGAGTTTTGTTGCAAATAACATAAAACCGATTAAAACCAAACGGTAGATGTAAAATTGAATTTTCATGAAAATATCGGATCCAATGGACGGGATAATCGTGGGTGTGTTACCGGTGGCAAAATTACGCAAATATACGCTCATAGACCAACGGAAAATATAATTTATCAATATCAACAGCTCGTCAACGATCATGGATACTCACATCGACATCGCCCATCATCTCCTTGGTGGATACCGTGGTGTCGATACGTCGAATACTTCCCTGATGTATGTCAACGTCGAGCTTGATGCATTGGAATCTTCGCAATAGAAATACTATCGGTATCGGTGCAATACCGGCGATTATTATGCAGATACCGATTCCGAGTACCCATCCCGGATAATCCGTGTCCACGGTTTTACCCTGAAGACGGGAGGAAACAAAAACGAAAAAAAAAATAAGAATATATATATTACCTTCGGTTTGTGATGCTTTGGCCGTTAAATAATTTCGTTGAATTCGAGCTTTTTATTTACTTTTTTAACGTTTTCCTCCTCGGTTAGGAGCCTCTTCAGAATAATTTGTATTTAGTTTCTTTTCGTTGTTTTATTTTTTTCGAAAATTTTGCTCGGAAGTCGTGTAGCCACATGTTTCATTTCGAGGTTATGTTGTGCGTTTTTTTATGTTATCGGTGCTCGTCTATTCTTAACATTTTTTATCTCATGTTTGATGTCAATTCTTTATAGAGGCTTTGAATTCAGAATATTTTTTTTTCAAAGTCGGAATTGTTAAAATTTCGTTATGAAGTTAAATTGATGAAATGTTGTTTCCGAAGAACGGCACACGTGTGTTGGGTTTCATCATGACTACCAGTTTCTAGAAAATACAATTCTTCAAGAAAATACCATTTTCTAGAAAATACATTTTTTTTAGAAAATACTATTTTCTAGATCATTTTCTAGAAAATACAATTTTTCTAGAAAATATCATTTCCTAGAAAATACTATTTTCTAGACCATTCTCTAGAAGAAACCATTCCCTAGATATTGGATAATATAGTCGCTAGTACTAAGAAGTATATATGCACGTATATATAAGTATAAGATGAAGGGTTCAAAAACCAATCGACACGTGGAGTCACATAGACGTAAACATAAACTGTCGACTATCGATAGCTGGCCTATTCGAAGAAAGAACTGAGAGTTCTTTCTTCGGAAAGAGTTCTTTCTTCTGAGAGTTCTTTCTTTCTTTCTTTCTTTCGGTGACGTGATTCTTTTGAGCCCTTGTCTTTAGTCACAAGTCTCTAGTCTCGTAGAGATCTTTGAACAGTACAGACGGTCCTTCCTTATGCATTGAATAAAAGTAGAAAATCAAACTTAATTAATCGTATTTCATATTATTTATAATCCCATTTCTAATACTAGATAATACCATTTTTCTAGAAAATACTATTTTCTAGCCCATTTTCTAGAAAATACCGATTTCTAGAAGATACTATTTTCTAGAAAAAGGTAGTCATGATGTAACCCAACACACGTGTGCCGTTCTTTGGAAACAACATTTTATCAATTTCACTTTTGACATAACGAAATTTTAACAACTTCGACTTTGAAGAAAAAATATTTTTAATCGAAAGATCAAATGAAGAATTTACATCAAACATGAAATAACAATTTTAAAGAATAGACAAGCACCGATCATATGAAAAACGCACAATATAACCTCGAAATGCAACATGTCGTTACACGACTTCCAAGCTAAATTAAAAAAAAAAAAATAACGAAAAAAAATGAATAGAAATTATTTTGAAGGGGCTCCAAACCAAGGAGCGAAACGTGGAAAAAAAAAGAAATAAAATCTGTGATCGTCCTCGGCCAAAGCTCGAATTCACCAAAAATATTTACTACTATTTACAAGGGTAACAAAAATCGATGGGGAATCGTGGAGATTGCGTTTTTTAACAACTTACCGTTGCGGCATTCCACGCGGAATAATGTGGTTTTCTCACCATCATCGATACCGTACTGGAAACAAGAATGCAGACCATGATGAACGGCGCTAAGAATCGCCAAGTTATTTGCCAATACCATCCTGGTCGGTAACCCGTCATGTCCTCGATGTCTTTGGTGAATCTGAAAAAAAAATATCGTCATTAACATCTCATTCTCTTAAGGGGACTGAGTCATCTAAAAAACTGGAAAAGTTTTTTTTTCCCGTTACATGATCAATCCAAATTAAAAATTGATTTTACCCCCATTAAATACATATACTCAGCTGTCATTTTAAATTTTTTCATAGCCATGTGAAGCATCTGAACGCTGTAAGATTTATCACAACATTTTTCACTCGTCGTAGCTTTTGGACCATACGACTCAACGGATTTTCAATTCTGACGTCTCATTTTCTTCGTAACAGACTACGTTCCTGGATGAGTGTGGGAATTTGGGATGCGAGGTGAAATGAATTTATGGTAACCTATCATTCAACTGTTTATCCGAAAAAATTAAAGAAAACTTGTTTTTCATTCACGTTACAGGTCGCCACAATGTCCAGACAGCGTAGAAAAAAAAATCCCACACTCATCTGAGAATGTAGTCTGTAACGAAAAAAATGAGACGTCAGAATTGGAAATCCGTCGAGTCGTATGGTCAAAAATCTACGACAAGTAAAAAATTAAGTAATAAATCTTACAGCGTTCGGATGCTTTATATGGCTATAAAAAAAATTGAAATGATAGCTGATTATGGATATTTTATGAGGGTTAAATCGATTTTGAATGTGGATTGATCATGTCACGAAATAAAAACATTTCCAATTTTTTAGATAACTCAGCCCGCTTAATGAAAAATATAAATATGTATATCAGGGTGCTCTTTATTAGGTGGTTTGGACGAATTTTCACCGGGCTGCCACCGCTCTCTAGATTAGCTCCAAATAATAATAAATAAGTGACCTAAAAAATGCAGTCTATCTTCAAAATTGGCCATTACCAGGAAGGCTTGGTTTTTCACCTCTCAAATACACAGGTTTTATTGATTTTTTAAATCTATGCTTATTCAAGTGTTGTTAAATCTTCCTAAAAATACAAAATACTTGTAAGTGAGTTCGTGTTACTTATGAGGTGTTCCATACCGAATCGATAAGGTTTTGACTCGATCATTATTGATTTTTATATAGTTATTAGCTAGTTACATTATATTTTTTTTTACTGAATAAAAGTAGTATTCACAAGTTTTTTCAATTTTTTTTTTCAAATGAATGTTTTTTTTCTGATCTTTGGATTTTTTTTAAATTCAAAGAAAGACTTATAATAACTGTCTTTGATGTTAATTTTTGCATTTTTTAGTTACACCAATTTTTTCCCAACTTTATCGCGTTTTATTTCTCTGAAAAATTTATATGTTAAATGACACCTAATTTGAGGTATTTTCTGTAAGTTTAATGATGCGAATTCTCCGTAATTCAATTTTTTTAAATTTAAATATTTCAAATCCAAATTTTATTATTTCTTACGAGCTTCTGCTATTTGGTAATTTATCGGAAAAATACTTTTTCATAATTCCATTTGAAGTTGTAATTTTGTGGCTGCTTAGTTTTCTAAAAGAATTGTTTTTTTTCTTTTTCAAAATTCATCTTTACAAAGTTCGAAGCTCGGGATAAAAATTGTTCGATAGATGTGGAGAAAAACTCAACATGATATAAAAAAAAAACATTTTATAAAATGCCAGTATATGAGATTCGTACATTGTATCAAAGTCATCGATTGTACACTTCAAAGTTGAAAAAGTTTCAAGTGTCACCAAAACTTTTTCAACCATGCAATTACAACTTTTTCATCAATCTTTAAAAAAGTTGTGATCCAACCGTGTTTGAAGAAGTTGTAATTGGATGGTTGAAAAAGTTTTTATGACACTTAAACTTTTCGCAAGCTTAGTGTGTGAAATTGATAAATTTGATACAATGTACGCATATCCGACTAACAATTGCATAATATCCCGTGCTTTAAACTCTGCAAGAATCGAATAAAAAAAAAACAACAATTTTTATAAAAAATTGATCTTTTTCCAAATTTCATGAGAAGAACAAAAATAGACAATTACTTCGATATTAAAGGTTTGAAAGGTAATAACTCGATCAGATTTCTGCAAGAATCAAATTTGGAAAAAAAAAAAAAAAAAAAAACATTTTTTCTAAAAAAATTAATTTTTTTCCAAATTTTATAAAAAGAACAAAAATACAGAATTACTTCGATATTATAGTTTTAAAAGGTAATACCTCGATCAGGTTTCGGTATATTCAAATGAATTACATTTCAAAATACTCATAAAAAAAATTGTAGTTTCAAATTAAATGATAAAAAAATATTTTCGATAATTTACCAAATGGCATAGGCAAATATGATCGACAGTTGAAAAACTTTATTCAACGGTATCTCAATGGCGGTCGGTCGAAATTGAAATCGCTGATAAACCGGATCTCTTTATTTTCCTTATACAGTCCGACCTCGCAATAAGAGACTCGGCAATAAGAGACTTTCCCCAGTTTCTCACTCAAAGAAGGGCTTCCCCCACTCCGACCCGAACTCCAAGCTCAAGAATTTCGTGCGCGGACCTCTGATTAAGAGACTAGCCTGGGACAGATTATCCGGGCAAAACAGATTAAACGTGTAGTGTTAATTGATGTGTGCATGCGTGCGTGAGTATGTGTGTGTTTGTGCGTGTGAGTGAATGTAACACAAAATCTACAAGTTTATTGGAGTAAGTCATTTTATCATTTAAACACAGAAGTACAAAATAATATTCAATAGTATATTAACACCACGCAGTCGAAAACGTTTCTGCATGGGCGAGGTGGATGCACTAACAATAATCTGGATCTCGTTCGCGCGAGTCTCTTATTGAGAGGATGGCGCGCGAGTCTCTTATTGAGAGGATGGCACGCGAAAAAGAGTGAGAGAGACGGACAGAGGTAGCCATTTCCGAGAAAAACACTTCCCCTTGGGGGCTTTTGGTCTCTTATTCCGAGGTCGGACTGTATTTTGATGCGAAAAATGGTGGGGCTGAAATTTTCAGTCGACTGTGCGAAGGTGGCTGAGTTGCCATGGAATACCTCATATCTAAATGAAAAAAATATATATATATATATATATATATATATATATATATGTATTGTTTGCTAAAATTTTAAACTGACTTTTCGTGGCCGTATATGTAGATAACCGATATCATCTCCATGAGAGCAACGACGACGAGGCCTATCGTACTGGCCAAGCTGTCGAACAGCTTGAGCCAATATTCACCGGCTCCTGTGCAGAATATCAGACCGACGAAGAAGCAAACGACGCATACGCAACCTGAAATGACAATTGGATTTTCTTCATTATTACATTTTTACATTAACGGACGGGGGTAAGGTATTAAACATGTTTTTTTGAATTTTTTTCAACCGAATGCATAATGTCTCAAGAATATTGTGTGAAAATTTCAAGTCGATTGGAGCTAAATTGACGATGTTATGAGTATTTGAGTGTCCGTTGCTCCGGGCCCGAGCGACGAGTGCGTGAAACTTCAAAGCGTTTTCCTGGAAACTTTACATTTTTTTTAGTACGTGTTCACCGATAACGCTGAATCTACTGGACCAATCGTTTTCCAAATTTTGCACACTACTTTTTCACACAATTCACCAGTTATTGTCGAGAGCTTTTTTTTGTTTTTAATAATTATTAATTTTACAGCAAGAAATGAGCTGATTTTTATAGCGAAAATCGGTTTTTTTGCTTCCAAGTGCTACGAAAAAATCAAAAATCGAAACAAAAAAAATCCCCTCGTGATTATCTCGAGAAACATCTCCTTCAACTCATGCATTTTGATTTTTTTTTTGTTTCAGATGATTCTTTGGCGAATTATGATGAACATCGCAATGCAACTTTTTTTTCGAGGCACCTTCGGAGATTCACTGTCACCCGCTTAATTTTCAATATTTTAGAATCAAAATTTAGGAAAATATTATTCAAATGTTGTATTATTATATAAAAATTGCCAGAATAAATTTACACTATTTGTATCGCCAGCAAAAAAATCTTAAAAACATGCTTCTTTTTCACCAAATTAATACATATTATTTTCATTATATTTCGTTGAATAATTATTTACCCGTTATATAGTGCTTCTTCACTCTCTTGAACAGATCTATGTCGAATATGACGCACAGCATGCCCTCGAGAATACCGATTTGGGATCCGAGTCCAAGAGCCAGGAGCATTAGGAAGAATATGCAAGACCAGAACGGTGCACCCGGTAGTTCGACTATCGCTTGGGTGAACACTATGAAAGCTAGGCCAGTACCTTCAGCAGCCTGAAAAAAAATTAACATATATATATATATATATATATATACATTAACGTCCATGTATTAAGGGGTCTGAGTCACCCAAAAAATTTGGAATTTTTTTTTTTTGTGACACGATCAATCCAAATTGAAATCGATTTTACTCTTATAAAATACCTGTACTCGGCTATAATTTCAAATTTTTTCATAGCCATATGAAGCATGTGAAGGCTGTGAGATTTATCACAAAATTTTTCACTCGTCGTATACACTTTTGGACCATACGACTCAACGAATTTTTGATTTTGTCGTCTCATTTTCACAAAAATCCGTCGATATACCTGAATATATAGACTTTCGAACAAAACCAACTTGAATTTAATCGGCTCAACAGTTTCTCAGATGATAATTCACAAAATTCTTCTATTTTTCGCGGCAATCCACACAATCAGATTTACCCCCTTAAGGGGACTGAGTCACCTAAAAAATTGGAAAATAAAATTTTTTTTTCCATGACACGGCCGATCCAAATTGAAAATCGATTTTACCCTTACGAAGTACGTATACTTAGCTATCATTTCAAATTTTTCCATAGCCGTATGAGTTATCTAAATGCTGTGAGATTTTTCACAAAATATTTCACTTGTCGCAGCTTTCGGACCCTGCGACTCAATGGATTTTCAATTCTGACGTCTCATTTTCTTCGTAACAGACCTCATTCTCGGATGACTGTGGAATTTTTTTTTATCTGCTTTCTGGAAATTATGGCGACCAGTAATGTGAAAAAAAAAAACAATTTTTTTGTAACTTTTTGAAAAACCGGTTGAATAATAGGTTACCATAAATTCGTTTTACCTCGCATCCAAAATTCCTACACTCATCCGAGAATGACCGCGATTTGGAACAAAATGAGACGTCGGGAATCCAAAATCCGTTCATCGGTGCGGTCCGAAAGTTGCGACAAGTGAAAAATTTTGTGAAAAATCTCACAGCATTTAGATAACTCATACGGCTATGGAAAAATTTGAAATGATAGCTAAGTATACGTACTTCGTGAGGGTAAAATCGATTTTCAATTTGGATCGGCCGTGTCACGGAAAAAAAATTTAATTTTCGAATTTTTTAGGTGACTCAGTCCCCTTAATACGTCTATCAAACGTTTAATTTTTTTTTTTCATCAAAATCTGATATCGATTTTCAACAAAAAAAAAAACTCACATTGTCCAATTCCTTGCTGATGCTGCACACGTCGAGAGTAAAGTTGTACGATCCGCTTGAATTGAAATTATCGATGACCGACCGAAACTCTTGTTCCGAGGCGGTAAAGTTGAGAAAGTTGTTGTCGATTAGTAGCTCGCGATTGCTGAAATTTGAAATCCCAAAATGTTTCAGCGAAAAAAAAAAAAAAAAAAAAAAACGAAATCGATTTCAGACGAGTCCGAAATATGACACGTGGCTATTATCGAAGGTAACATATCTTTCGATGAATAACGTCTTTTCGTGGGGTCTTCGTGGTATCGCGTCATATCTCTTCTTTCGAAGCTACGAAAACGGGTGTCCATCGATCAAACGAAACAATCGGGGGTCTCGACGATAAATTGACCAGGTGGGGAGGGTGATTGGTGGAAAAATCAATAACGAAGTTATGGAAAAAAAAATAACAATAGAGACCTTAATCGGGGTGTAGAATTTATCGACAAGTGCACCCCCCAGATAGGTTTGAAATGAATGGATAAAAATATGTGCGAAACCCCAGCACTGTGGTCCAATGAAAAGACGTGCCTGTGAGCTCGTTTTGTTTCCCATTTGAATAACATGGGATTTTCCGACTAATTCGGTTATTATTTTTTCAAGTTGTCCCTGAGCACGCGAAAAATTCTTCATTCACACAAATCTATTGCCAATGGGTATAACTACTCGTACATTTTGTTTACAAGACACAAACCACGAATAAATTTAAATTTGTGTTGAAATCGTTTATCAGTTGTTATCCATCGTTCATCGGTTCGCCGTTATCGATAATACACAGGTGAGGTCTTGTAAACAAAATGTACGAGTAGTTATACCCATTGACAATAGATATGTGTGAATAAAGAATTTTTCGCGCGCTCAGGGACAACTCGAAAAAATAATAACCGAATTAGTGTGAAAATTCCATGTTATTCAAATGAGAAACAAAACGTGCTTACAGGCACGTTTTCTCATTGGACTACAGTGCTGGGATTTCGCACATATTTTTATTCATTTATTTCGAACCTATCTGGAGGGTGCACTTGTCGAAATTCGTCAACACCCCCATTAACCCGTAATGATCAAACTGGGTCCAGCGGACCCTCGGCAATTTTTGAATCGATGTAACTCCCAAAATATAGTTCCAAATAGAATGTGTGGCGCCATCTGTTGTTGTTTGAAGGTTCCACAACAGTCTTCATCAGTCACTTTATTTCATATCCTCAAAGTCGATTTATCTCATTTTAGAAGTAGCATCTAAAATTGACAACTTCAGTCTTCAAAATAAAGCTCGATATTATAATAATTTTTTCTCAGTATACTATTTCGAGAGTACAACCCAACAAGATTTTTCGATTCATCCAAAAAAAATGAAAACCTGGCGATGTTTTTTTACTAAAAAAGGTAAATTTTTCAAAAAAATTTATTCTCGCGTTTGTTTGTAAAAATCCAAATTATTTTGAAAAAGAAAAAACAATTGGATAATCAAGAGAAAGTCTTAATCTTCATTCTCGTACAAGATTCGAGTCATTACATGAAAAAGAACGCAAATGGCAACTGTTTTTCTGCGCAGGGTCCGCTGGACCCAGTGTGACCGTTACGTAATTTTTCGTCAATACCTGGCTATGCATTTGTCGACGTTGCTCATCGCCTTGAATCCAAGTATCGCGAAAACAACGGCGCTCGCGTACAGTGCCGTAAATGCGTTGCAACAACTAACGAGAATCACGTCCCTCACGCAATTGTTGTTCGGTGTGTTGTAGCTTCCGAATGCAATGAGCGAACCAAAGGCCAACCCAAAGCTGTAGAACACTTGAGTCGCTGCATCGAGCCACACAGTTGGTTCCAACAGCTTTTCCACCTTTTGATGAACGTAAAAAAAAAATATTCCTCACTCATTAATTAATTAATTAATCTATATATATATAAATGAATCGTGGTTTGTTCGGATGCTTAAAACTCAAAAAGGACTGGACCAATTTGGATACTTCCTCTTGCGGATTTGTTCGTAATTGCTACGCGAAGGCTTAGGGGGGAAAAAAATTTGAAAAAAAAAAAAATTTCAAAACTGATTTTTTTTTTTTTTTTTTTTTTTTCAAATGTCAATGACTACTGAACAAGGCCTACGAAACCCTCTCATGTGCGTGTCCAACGCGCTCTTGACTAATTTTTTTGCGCTGTAAGCGGTCATTCCGTTTCCTAGCTCAGCATATTGTCAAAAAAATATATCTTTCAGATGATATTTTTATCATTTTTTATCGATTTTTCTAGTGAATCAATTTGGCTGGACCAACTTGGATATATTTCCTTCTGCGCTTGTTCGTAATTGCTACGCAAAGGTTTAGGGGAAAAAAAAATTGGAAAATTCTCAACAGGTGGCGCTGCAAGCGCAAATTTCGTTTTTAAATTCAATAAAAATAAATCGTTTAATTGAATAGAATTCAATTAAATTTATACTTGATTTCATTCTATTTTCGCCAAATATTGGACGGGACGAATTTCGTCGGGTCAGCCAGTTAATTAAATAATAATCAGTGATTTTGTTAGTTCGTTGCTTTGGTCGTATCATTATTATATTTATTCTTTATATATATATTTTTTAAGTGCTTTGACTTCACTTGACTTTAATGGACAATTAATTGAAAAGTTTGGGGAAAAAAAAATAGCAAACCGATAAAAAATAATATCGGTAAAGTAGGATTCTTGATCTCACATCTAAGTTAGGAAAAAATAATCTTACGAAATTACATCTATAACAAGTTGGATTCGTCAAAGCACGTTAAAAACATCATTTAACGAAAAAATATAATAATAAGTGATATGAGTGAAAAATATATAACTCACCTTTGGTGTGTACATGTGTGCCAAACCGGCACCCGCACCCCTCAAAGTTACGCCCCTTATGAAGAAAATAGTGAGCACCAGATAAGGAAACATCGATGTGAAGTAAACGACCTGAAAATAACCACAGAACACGACGGGAATTATTTAAGGATTTACGACACATGCGTTAAAGTATCAAAAAAATTCGGAAATTTTTACAGTCAGTAGCTTTTATAATTTCGAAACATCGTGCAAAATTTCAAAACGATCGACCGTTCCGTTTGGAAGTTATGGCTGTGTGAAATTTAACATGGGTTCTTATGGGAAATGAGGCCATTGAGGCCGTTATCGACGATAAACGCGTGGAACTAGCATCAACAAAAATTTTGAAAAAATTTCAGTGTGTGGAATAAAGATCGATGAATGTCCACAAAAAAATTCAGATCGATCGTCCGTCTGGTTCTCGAGAAATGCACGCTGAAGTATAGAAAATTGGCCCACTTTAAAGTTTTTCCGGAAACAAAATAAAATACGATGCAAGATGTGATAACATCTGTTTGACGATATTTCGATGATTATGAATTTCTCTGGCATTCGCAAAGCAGTTACAATCGAGATTTCTCAGTTTGGCGTACTTTTATCTGGGATTGTATGTGTTATACATCCTCGAAGTCGTCATTGTGACCGTAAAAGTGCCACAAAAATATGCGACCACGAAAAAAAAAAACAATTACAAAGTTATTTTTGTAATTATTTTTTATTTTATTTCATGTTGCGCACCGTGCTTTTTGTGACGTGTTATAGAAATCAATAATTCAATACTTCAATTTTTTACTTTTTTCATAATAAAAGAAAAAACATAAAAAAATTGCATTATTATTAATTTCATTTATAATTATTTAATTATGATACATTTTTCACTGCATTTTTTCTACAAAATGTGGGGCTAGATTATTATAAAATTTTCATGAAGCAAAATTAAGCGTGTTTAGTTTCAGAATAATGGAACCCCATATTTTTTTTTATAGAAGCTACACTATTCCTCTTTCAATATCCATTTCGAATCACGTCGATATCATTATTTTTCATAAAGTTATGATTCCTCAAGTGAACCAATATCGTCTATATGACGATATTTCGATAATTATGAATTTCCCCAGCATTCACAAAACAGTTATAATCGAGATTTTTCAGATCGGCGTGCTTTCGACTGGGACTGTATGTCTCATACATTCTTAAGGGCGAGGTAAGATATCAACCTTTTTTTTTGCTTTTTTTTCTATTTTTCCAACCGAATGCATAATATCTCAAGAATATTGTGTCAAAATTTCAAGTCGATTGGAGCAATATTGACGGTGTTATGAGTATTTGAGTGTCCGTTGCTCCGGGCCCGAGCGACGAGTGCGCAAAACTTCAAAGCGTTTTTCCTGGAAACTTTACATTTTTCAAGTCCGTGTTCACGATAACTCTGAATCTACCGGACCAATCGTTTTCCAAATTTTGCACACTACTTTTTCACACAATTCACCAGGTATTGTCGAGAGCTTTTTTTTGTTTTTAATAATTATTAATTTTACAGCAAGAAATTAGCCGATTTTTATAGCGAAAATCGTTTTTTTTGCTTCCAAGTGCTACGAAAAAATCAAAAATCAAAAAAAAAAAAAAACCCTCGTGATTACCTCGTGAAACATCTCCTTCAACTCATGCATTTCGATTTCTTTTGTTTCAGATGATTCTTCAGCGAGTTATGATAAACACCGCAAAGCAACTTTTTTTTCGAGCCACCTCCGGAGATTCACTGTCACCCGCTTAATTTTCAATATTCCCGAATGAAAATTTAGGAAAATATCGTTCAAATGTTGTATCATCATATAAAAAATCCCTGAATAAATGTACACTATTTGTATCGCCTCAAAAAAAAAATCTCAAAAACACGCTTCTTTTTCACCGAATTAACCTCACCCCGCCCTTAACGCGACCGTACAAGACGAACGAAGCGAAATTGCGGCGGATCGATGAATCGCGAACGCCCCCCTCGACACCCGAAGTGCTTGCTCACCTTTCCCGACGATTGTATGCCCTTCATGACGATGAAGAAGACGATAATCCAGCTGAGCAGCAGACACAGAACGATCCACCACTTGAGCTCCTGGCCCTGTTCGATCGAGGGTGCCGCGTCCAAAGTCTGACGATACCAGAAGTAAGCAGTTTCCGAACTCTTGGCGCACTCCTCGACCGGTTCACCGTTAACCACCGGACACGATGCCCATGGCAATGGTTCCTAAAAAAAATTGATCGACACGCACAAATTAATTAAATCATGGATCAGATTTTTTTTACTTGCAGCGTGCATTTGCAATCAGCTAACGAAACAGACAATTATATTTAACGAAAAAGCTTCGAGCATGAATCGGGGATGGGCATTCATTAAATGAAAATGTATTTCAAATACTTTTTTAAGGGGGGGGGGGGTAAGGTTAATTCGATACAAAAAAAAACATATTTTCGTTAATTTTTTTTGACGACACAGTTGATATATATTCATTTCTATAATAACTGCATGATAGAGTAACGTTTGAAGAATATTCTGTGAAATTTTCATTAATTTTTATGAAGAAATGAGCCATTGACAGCGAATCTTCGCTGACGTCTGAAAAAAAAAAGTTTCATTGCGGTGCCCCTCATAACTCATCACTGGATCATCCGAAATAAAAAAACCAAAATGATTTCATTAGTTGATAAGTTTCTGCAGGTAACACCGTCGAGATATTTAAAAAAAATAGATTTTTCAATTTTTTACAGCACTTGGAAGTCGAAATACTGATTTTTCGTCAAATTTTTTTTTCAGTATTTCGACTTCCAAGTGCTGTAAAAAATTGAAAAATCTATTTTCAAAAAATATCTCGACGGTGTTACCTGCAGAAACTCATCAACTAATGAAATTATTTTGGTTTTTTTATTTCGGATGATCCAGTGATGAGTTATGAGGGGCACCGCAATGAAACTTTTTTTTTTCAGACGTCCGCGAAGATTCGCTGTCAATGGCTCATTTCTTCATAAAAATTAATGAAAATTTCACAGAATATTCTTCAAACGTTACTCTATCATGCAGTAAATATAGAAATAAATATATATCAACTGTGTCGTCAAAAAAATTAACGAAAATATGTTTTTTTTTGTATCGAATTAACCTTACCCCCCCCCTTAACCAAATGATAACGAATTTAACAAGATTTATTAAATACTTCGATTCATCGTAAAATCATGATTCATTGTAAAATAAAATCATAATACAGAAATGTGAAAATATTGATTCTTGCATAATAATTGATCATAGTTATTTGTTTGAAAAAGTATTTGAAATAAATTTTCATTGAATGGATGCCCATTGGACTGTGTCAAAAATATAATTTATTTTTTATTTTTGATGTCGCAGGTCGCAAAAATTGGTGGTAGGCCTTAAAAAAAACCTCCCGAAAGGCCGACTCGAAAAGACTTTTTTTTATTGACGGATCTCAAGGCAAGGTTCTGTTTTTCCCCTTTAAATAACACGGGAAAAATATTTTTTGTGCTTATTTCAATGAAAACGCCAATAAAAAAAATTGCAATCGGAATCCGCCAGATAAATTGCTTTCTTCATTCTTCAAAGCAAATAACGAGGACTGAATGGGTGGAAAATAATTTTTTTTAATGTCCCAAAATGAACTCCGAGGATCTGCGAATCGTGAATTATTGGAATAAGGCTATTTTTTTACGAGAGACCTTTGTTGTAGAGAATTCGATTAGCTCTAAAATATCCCAGTACATTTTTCTCGTGGAACAAAGAGTTTAGCTGTAAAACTCGTTTGAAGACAAATTATCGTCGAAAATTGGTTTAAAATACTTGTAAGTGTTGAAGATATCAAATTTTTTGACTTGAGGCTCTGATACTTTTTGATGGAAATTCAATTTCCTAGAGAATGGTATCCGGCGGATTCCGATTGCAATTTTTTTTTAATGGCGTTTTCATTGAAATAAGCAAAAAAAAATATTGTTCCCGTGTTATTTAAAGGGGAAAGAGAACCTTGCCTTGAGATCCGTCAAAAAAAAAAGTCTTTTCGAGTCGGCCTTTCGGGAGGTTTTTTTTAAAGGCCTACCACCAACTTTTGCGACCTGCGACATCAAAAATAAAAAATAAATTGTATTTTTGACACAGTCTAATGCCCATCTCTGGCATGAATAAATGATTTTTTTCGAAATAATTGACAATGAAAATGGTACGCGAGCATGATTTGCGAGCAACGACGGTTTAAGGGGGCTGAGTCACCTTAAAAATTGGGGAATTGTTTTTTTTTTTTTTCGTGAAAAAAGATTTATGTTTATTAATCGATTTTACGTTTAAAAATTCGTTGAGTCGTTATGATCCAAAAGCTACGACAAGTGACAAATTTTGTGATAAATCTTACAGCGTTCGGATGCTTCGTATGGTTATGAAAACATTTGAAATGATAGCGTGTAGGCAATTCACAATTGAGTGTAGGTAATTCATAAGGGTAAAATCGATTTTGAATTTGGATCGATCATGTCACGAAAAAAAAAAATTTTCTGTTCCAATTTTTTAGGTGACGCATTTTTTTAGCCCCCTTAATGAGTCGGCGAGCTGAATTTTTTCAAAAAAACATTTTCAAGGCTGGCAAGGTACGGATGGTTGAATGGTCGAATTATGATTTGGCCAAACTAACGCTATACGATTTGGGTTATTGCAGCCCTCGGAAGTTGTTCTTATCACAATGAGAAACAAATCAAACTGTCAACGTAACTTTTTTAATAAACAAAAAAAAAAATCGTAATAATCGTCTTCCGAAAGTTACACGATGGCAAACTATCTCAACAAAACTGTATGAAAGGCGGGGTAAGGTATTAACATTTTTTAAAATATAAATTTGAATTTTGCTTCCTCATAAAGGAAGCTTTGCGACGGTCCGAAATTTTTTTTTCGAGATCTTAATGTCAGTAGGTACGAAATGTTCCAAAACATCCAGAAATTACATTTGTAGAAAATGTCTGGATGTATGTGTGTGTGTGTGGATCGACCCTCCAAAATTCAAATGTCTATAACTCGAGAACGGCTCAAGCTACAACGCTCAGATTTTGCATGCATGTGGTGCCATACAATCTCTATGTCATGTATAATTTTTGCATCAATCGACGCATCTGTTCGAATTTTACAGCGTTTTGAATTTTTCAAAAAATGTCTGTTACCACTGTAGCGTCCGCAAATTTTGAGATATTCGTCTAAATAGTTCTTCAAATATAGAGTTATACCTAAGGATGTATGGTATTGCATTCGAGCCGAATCCGTCGAGAAGTTCGGATTTTATAATATTTTGAATTTTTTCAAAAAATAACCTTTGTCGCTATTTGCCGTTAACTTCAACCAATCGAACCCCAAATCTCTACAAGTATGGAATATCATTGAGCTGTGATACATATTAAATTTGGCGAAGATCGGCCAAACGAATCGCATTTTGGAGCAATTCGAAATTTTGAAGTTCCAACCTCTGCCAATTCAAAAATAATTTACGGACCGTGCTGAAATTCATAGACAGCTTGCCTTAAATTATGAGGAAGCGATTTGCAAGTTTTCAACTTGCAGCTTGTTTTTTTATTGAATAAATTTACACTTTTATTTGCATCACCAGAAAAAAAATCTTAAAAACATGCTTCTTTTTCACCGAATTAACCTTACCCCGCCCTTTACAATAGTCATTATTTTATCGAGCATAAATGAAAAAGTTGTGAACGTGTTGGATACTTACTCCGAATTTAACCGTGACGGCCTATCGTAGATAAATTGAGAAAACAAAACAAAAAAAATATAGAAAGGAAAAGATAACGATCAGTAAGAGCGACGGGGGTTGTAAAAACTTTGGCTTTTAATTATTCAGCCAGGACAATCAATCGGTGGGGAAATTTTCATATACAGGATTGTTATAATATAATATATATAATATAATATATAATATAATATAATATAATGTAATATATTAAATTGTCACCTGTAGGGAATTGAAGAGGTAGAAGAAGCACCACGTGATGATAACGTTATAGTACAAAGCGACGAAAAAGGTAACGATGCAGGAAGCAATGCCGATACCACCGAGCCAAGGGTGGATCGTGTTCCACACCCCGAGGGCACCCTGTCGCATTCTCTGACCCATTCCCAACTCGATGAGGAACAACGGAATTCCTTCGAGTATGAGCATCGTGAAGAAGGGAATGAGAAAAGCACCTGAAAACGAAAAAAAAAACATTAAATATTTAACATTTATTGGAATTTACACCGTGACAGATTTTTGTAGCATTAACTTCTTAAACACGCAAAAAATGTCAAAAAATTTCTTTTTTTTTAAATTATTTTCGATTCCATCAGACTAAACGGTTAGGAATATTTCAAGCTTTACGGAATTGAAAAATTCCAAAAATTGTTAAAGTTGAAGCATTTTGATTGCCAACTTCAAAACCGTTTTTTCACGAGATTCACTTTTTCCAACCTTGTGAAAGTTATAACTTTTGAACGGAGGTTCTGATCTCTTTGAAATTTTTACAACATATTCTTAGTATCATCAATTATCGTGTGAACCACGAAAACAACATTTTCAATGGCGCAAAAATAATATAAAAAATAAAATACCGACAGAAAATTGAGTAAACAAATTTTGAGTTTCGAATTTTCGTCGTAATAATTTTTAAAAAATAATATTGTTGGTTAACACTGTAGATACATTCATTATACAATTATAAATATGTTTGTTGTTTTTTTTCGTAACCCACATCGATGCCGAAAACTTTCACCATCAAAGCCCGCGCAGAAAAAAATACATTGCTTTATTATGTAATATCTCCGCCATTTGTTAATACTTCTGTTTCTACGTTTTTTCACCCATACTCAACCCGCAATGGTCACCCCTCCAAAAAATTACGTAATGGTCACACTGGGTCCGGCGGACCCTACGCAGAAAAACAGTTGCCATTTGCGTTCTTTTTCATGTATTTACTAAAATCTTGTACGAGAATGAAGTTCAAAACTTCCTCTTCTTAATCCAATTATTTTTTCTTTTTAAATAATTTGTTTTTTACAAACAAACGCGAGAGTAATTTTTTCTGGAAAAATTACCTCTTTTTACTAGAAAATAGCAAAATTTTTAATTCTTTAGATAAATCCAAAAATCTTGTTGGGTTGTACTCTCAAAATAGTATACTAAGAAAAAAAATATTATAATATCGAGCTTTTGAAAAAGTATATTTATTTTGAAGGTTGAAGTTGTCAATTTTAATGCTACTTCTAAAATGAGATAAATCGACTTTGAGGATATGAAATAAAGTGACTGATGGAGACTGTTGTGGGACCTTCAAACAACAACAGATGGCGCCACACATTCTATTCGGAACTATATTTCAGGAGTTACATGAATTCGAAAATTGCCTTGGGTCCGCTGGACCCAGTGTGACCATTGCGGGTTAACCACACGCCTAAATGGTGTATAAAAATAAAGTATTGTCAATATATACGTCATTTCTTTTTTACCCATGTAGGGTTTGAGTCTCGGGCCGATGATTGGCCAGCGCTGGCGGCGGACATTCCAATGCTGGCGCTATACTGGTAACCATTGTCGGACCAGCACTGGATAACTGCTGGATGATAACTTTGGACCAACTCTGGCTACCAGTCTTCGCCCATTATCGGGCACCATTACTGGGCCAATAATGGTGTACGACAATGGACCAAGACTGATTGCCAGTGCTGGACCAAAGTTATGATCCCAGCAGCTATCCAGTGCTGGCCCAACGATGGTTGGCAGTATTTCACGAGTAATGGCTGCCATTAAAGGCCCTGTACCGGCCCGACTATCGACCCCTGCAGAGGCTTACTCAGGAGCTTTCTTTGTAAATAAAATGCGATAAATACATAACATTTTCGTTTATTAATATAAATGTGAATATCTCAAAGCATTTTCTTTCTCGCCGTTCATTCAACGCATTTTTTTTCTCGCCGCTGCCGCCCACCATTTCGGTCTGCCGCTCCCGAGAGCCATCGCCCAACCTTCCCTGGCAAGCTTGCGATGTCCGAAAGAGATCCAAGCTTTTCCGTCATGGCATCTGAAAATCATAATTATTGAATTAATATCCAAATGAATTCTCTTAATATATTCAATCGAATCGATATCGACATACCTCGGAGGCACGCAAAAACTTGCGTCTTACTGAAATCGCGCTTTCCTACGCCCCGAATTTTGCGGCCGGTTCCTGAAAAGTTCATTTCGACATCGGTCGTTAATGTCGCCGTCATAATTTTTCCGATGCAAGCCTGCGGACTAGTTTCGCCGCCCACCAAAACTCGATAAAGGACCATCTGTAAATGAATAAGACGTAAAATGAATGTGGCAAAAAAAAAACATGAACATTATTGATATCTTATAAAGTAAAGTACCAGGGCTTTCTGTTTTTTCTCATCCTGCAGCGATGCATCGAAATCTTCAAAATCTTCTAGATTGGCGATTGGCAGTGTCACCCCGAGTACAGCCTCGGTATCTTTCAGACCGAGGGGTCGTGGCTCACCAACGGTACCGTTATTGATTATCATCATATTCTTCACTTCTAGAATTTTTTTCTCGATGTCGTAGAGGATACTACGTTTGACATGATTTATTTCTCCATGAAAGAAGGCCATCAATTCTTTAATTTTTTCGTCCACATATCTCTCTGTGATCGCTAAACAAAACAAAAAACCAGTGTCTTTTACAATAATGAAGAAATAAAGCGTGAACTAAAACCAAAAAATAATTTATGAAAGAAAATTGATAATAGTGATTTTTTTAAGCCCGAGGTATATCATGCACCGCATAAAACCTTATTTTTGTAAATTACAAAGTAAATAATAATATTTAATATTATCATTTTTTGTCTTTATTAATGCTTTTTTAATCGGAATCGTTATAGATTTTTTTTTTCCTGGTTTTGAATTAACCAAGAAAACTTAATTTCAACGCATGGTTGAAATTTTTTTTTTTTTTAATAAACTAATTTAAAAAATTAATGAATTAATTAAAAATTTTTTTTTTAATGTCCAAACCATAAAAACGGTAATTTAGAATACATATAAAATACATATAAAATATGCATATAAAAGTCGACAGTTGAAAAATTATATTCCCTCAGACTATTGAACTTACGTTTGTCGGCATCTCTACTATCGTCCGATCCCTGTCGTCGAACGGTTTCTCCCGCTACCGGACGTCCCGCCGCTGCCGAATAATCTGTATAAAAATTATCATTATATTGATATTATTATTCCCATTAATTTCAAAATAAATAATAATATTCAATAATTTAATATTTTTGTATTTATTCATGTTTCTTGACTCGATATTATTATAATTTTTTTTTCTTTTTTCCTGGTTTTGGCTAATCCGGCCAGGTTTTGATGTTAATAACTTTTTTCTGCTTTCTCATAATTCATGCTCAATGAATTAACCGAGAACGCATGGTTGAAAAAAAAAAAAAAAAAAAACAAAAAAATAAATAAATAAATTAAATTTTTTTTAAATGTCCAAACCATAACAACAGTAATGTAGAATACATATAGAATAAATATAAAATATACATATAAAAGTCGACAGTTGAAAAAATATATTCCCTCAGACTATTGAACTTACGTTTGTCGGCATCTCTACTATCGTCCGATCCCTGTCGTCGAACGGTTTCTCCCACTACCGGACGTCCCGCCGCTGCCGAATAACCTGTATAAAAATTATCATTATATTGATATTATTATTTTCATCAATTTCAAAATAAATAATAATATTCGATAATTTAATATTTTTGTATTTATTCATGTTTCTTGACTCGATATTATTATAATTTTTTTTTCGTTTTTCCTGGTTTAGGCTAATCCGGCCAGATTTTCATGTTAATAATTTTTTTCTGTAGAATATTTCGCCGCAGCCCGAGAATTGTTTCACTATCGATTGCTAATTAATTATCGTTAATTCTGCTTTCTCATAGTTTATTCTTAATGAATGAATCGAGAAAACTTTTAAAAAAAATGTCCAAATGACTACATTATACGCAAATAAAACAGAAAAAAATTATTAATATCAAAACCTGGTCGGATTAGCCAAAACCGGGGAAAAAAAAATCCGCCGCCGAATAATCTGTATAAAAATATGATTTAATCGATGACATCTTGCTGCGTTATCCACGTAAAAAAAAATCAGACTACACGACTTACCGGATATGTCGTTCGCTGTTTCCACGTTTTCGATTATAGCCGGCATAGCTCGGATCCCGCGGAATATCTCTGTCACGGCGGGAGAACGTGACATCGACAGCGTTGCAGCGTTGCAGTCGCTATCCGTACTGTCGATGTCCCGACTTCTGTACGATCGTTTCAATCGTTGTTGTCCTTTTTTGAACGTTCCTATTGTTAGGTACGCACAAAAGAATTCCGATTAATGGTCAGAATTTTTTTCGCGACTACGAAATAAAGTTTACTGTATGCCGAAGTACACTGATAAAGAAAAAGAATTACTTACTTGTCCGTGAGAGGATATCGACGCGAAATGACTGCCACTCATCCCTCGGATCGGCACGCTGCGCCAACCAATCTTTCATAAAAACGTAATCTTTAGGGGGGGGGATACCGACAAAAGGAATGCCCCCCTTCTTCATACGTCCACGTGACCGGCACAAGATCGACCGTCCGATCTTTTAAAAAGGACACGATTGCATATAGATATGCGTCGTGGTTCTCGTCGTTACCCGTCATACCTCCGATCGATAACGAATTTTTTTTTAATTATGTGATACAACGATTATTAATATTCTTTACTGGCACGGATATCTGTTCACTAGCGAGTCTCGCACAACACTGAAGGAGAATAAAGACTTGCGGCGACGCCGCGTCTTCCTTCTCGACGCCGTTAAGATAGTTGACAAAGAACAGCGCGTTGTTTATTTACGTATTGCTTTTCTACGCGGGCTACTATGCGTGCGAGAGAGACAACGCGATACTCCATGGGCATTGGAGAGCAGCACGTTTCGACGAGTTTCTTTCGTTTACTCTTGCCCCGCAGCGAGCCGTGATAGTACTGTCTCTCTCGCGCTGAGGCAGCGATAAAACGGAAGATCTTCCAGCATTACAGGACATTGTTATGGCAATGAATTCGAAAAAATTATCATATGAAAAAAAGCATGAGAGAAATAGAATTTTTTTCGTTACTTTTAATCACTATAAAACGATGCGAACGGAGAATCACAGAAGGAAAAAAGAAGGAAACAAACAAAACGATAAGAAAATCGATGCATTTTTACCTTGCCGTCAAAACGCTGGTTTAACAACGCTTTATAGACCAAAAATTTACATAAACAATGTTGTAGAGAATTGAATTTCCTATAAAAAAGTCAGTGACGGCATATATGTAACTGTGATAATTTACGCTAATTTTTTAATTAACGATAATTTTAAAAAATAGACAACCGCTGCGGTTTTCAACATTTCCTGGCTTTCGAGCTTTCCCACACGTAAATTATCACAGATAGCTATATGCCGTCACTGACTTTTTTATAGGAAATTCAATTCTCCACAACATTGTTTATGTGAACTTTTGGTCTATATAGCGTTGTTTAACCAGCGTTTTGACGGGAAGGTAAGAATGCATCGATTTTTTTATCGTTTTGTTTGTTTCTGTCCAAACGCTGGATAAACAACGCTATATAGACAAAAAGTTCACATAAACAATGTTGTAGAGAAATAAATTTTCTATAAAAAAGTCCGCGACGGCATATCTCTAACTTTCATAATTTACGCGTGGGAAAGCTCGAAAGGTAAGCGTTCGGAAGGCTACAATGCAATTCGAAATTTTGACCATTCGAAACAATTTCATTCTACGCCGCGACCATTCGTAACATTGTCGTTCGAAGCATCGCGCGTTCGAAACTTTGGCCTTTCTGAGCATTGCGCATTCTGAACTTCGAGCCCCACCCGCTTTTTCAAAGATAAAAAGAAGAAGAAACGAAGATTAACTAGCACAAAAAATCAGAGTTAAAAGAAACTAATGAAAACACAAATCACCTTGGGAACGATAGATTTTTATTTGCGTATATAATATCATTCGTAATTCGCTTGAATATCGGGTTTTTGTCTCGCAACGTTGACACGCGTGTTTATACTAGTTGTCATTTTTTTTAAATTAAATTAAATTTTTTTATTATTTTTTTTTAATAGCGAGTATGAACACTTTTACATCTGGATCGGACCATTTGTCGATAGTTCAACGCATCGAAGTGAAAACGAAATTTAATAAACAAATGCCATTCGCAAGAATGAAGAAAATAATAATAATAATAATAATAATAATAATAATAATAATAATAATAATAATAATAATAATAATAATAATAATGATAATAATAATAAAAATAATAGTAATAATAATAATAATAATAATAATTTTTTTTGTAATGTTCGAAAACGAATACCGATGTGTATCCTATGGACAAAGTATGTAAACATACTTTGCCTTCATCGCCTCAAGCATGCTGCAACGAGATGACGTGGCGGAAACGTTGATCGCATTGCAGTAAGACGCATTTTTTTTTTAACAATTTCGCAGTAATCATTTGGCTACTTAGTGCGAAATCACTAATGGTAAAAATCCCCAAGTCTCCCGACGGCGTTGGAAACTGGAACGCATCACCTCTACCTTCTCCTTCATTGCCAAATATATACAAATCTTGAAGAGGGATTTTTTTTGCAGCATAGTTTTCAGGTTTCGTGAGTATTCGGTTGATCTTGAAAATTCTACCATCAGTCAGGAATGCAATATTGTTTGGATGACCGATCGAAAACGTTGCATCTACCACTGTCACTCTAACTATGTCAATCAAATTTTCTTCTTCATGAACATATAATTTCGCCTTATGATCGACCACGCCCATTGTTCTATCGTTTTTTTTTTTAATTCTCATTCTTTTGCTCGACTCGAGTTCCGACAGCCGATTTACAATTTGCGTTAGCGGTTTCTTAGGTGACTTAACAAGTTTTTTAAATGTGCCAATGAAACTCTCTCCCCAAAACGCTGAGATATCGCTGAGAGGCAATCCAAAATACTCGACATCGTCAGCGACGTGAATGAGATTGTGCATGGTTAGTACCTGCGAATCTTGCCCATATAACAGAGGTAGCAATGTGAAAAATTGTCTCAATAGATCTTTTGCATATGATCGACAGGACGTTATTAATTCGGCACTATTTAAAATTCGACAGGCTACGAACAGAAGCATGAAATGCTTGTATAGATTTTGCGGTAAAATGTCCTTCAATACCATGGGTCCACAATAATGTAAGAAGAATCTATATTGGGTAACTTTCCATTGCGCGATAAGGTCCAGATCGAATTTTTTGCGCTGGAATTCTCGTGGTACGTTGGGTGTGAGCGCATCCATTCTTTTCTTCAGTCGTGTACAGTCCACGAGTCTCAGACGCGTACGACTTTTTCGGGAGATCCATTTATCAATTAATGATTTCATGACACCAGCATATAGAAGGTGCATTGGATCGAGAATCACTGATCTGACGGGGTCGAAATTTGACAGCCGCAGCAACGGTGAATTGATGTTCTGTTGATGGTGCTCTGATTGTTGTTTTTCTTGAAATGATTGTTTGGTCCGATTCTCGCAATTAATTTCAGGATAAACCCTTTTAGTAATGCGTCGATTATTTTCTTTTCTTCCCGCTTTAATTATCTGAACCGACACACCTTTTGTCACGCATCGCTCGCAAGCATAGAAACCACCGGCATTTTTGCAACATTTTAAAAACGCTCTAGCCGGAGAATCAGCAACAATTGCTACGATGGAAAATTTATAATTTTTTCCGTGGAGAGTTATCCCATTTCTTAGTAGGTCGTTCGCTTCGTTGATAAAATCGTCCAGGAATTCGTCAGCGCTATGAGGTTTGGAATCACCAGAGAATATAGCAGCGGCAGAGGGCACGGAGGTGTAATTTTGGTGGAAAACTTTTATCGCTATTGGCCATATTTGAAGTTGAGAATTATTGAAAAGCTGCATGCCATCAACATGGACAAGAATCGCGATCTCATCTTCAATATATATATCCGATATCATCTGTTCGAGGGCATTCGCTATACCCAGATATATATATTGGCCCGATGTACCTTTACCACTCCGCATCGGTTGTAAAGTTCGATGATGACTAGTGCCCAGAAAAGCTTGAGCAGTCTTTGGAAAATTTCCATACCCTTCTTCTCGTAGTAGTACCAGCAATTCTGAGACAACATTTAGACGTAACGTGTCTAGGTTGCCTACAACCCAGTTTTTTATTTTATTTTCGAACCCAATTTGACTACGATCAGCTTCACTACACTCGCTGTTCACGCTAGAACTTGGATTCTCCGTTCTATCGGTGATATCATTATTTCCACTATCACTCGATGAATCATGGTTACTTCGCGAAATCGATGTAGCTGGAAATGTATCTAGTAATAATTCAGGACCGATATTTGAAGGGCGATCATATCCGACACTTTCAATAAACAGTTCACTTGTATTTGTTGTTGCGACGTCATCATCATTCGGTAACTCTGTGGCAATCCCATTTTCGGGATTTTGACTCCTTGTTTTTTGTTGTAATTCCCGTAATTTTTTTAATCTATAATAGTTTTTCCGCGGCATTATTAGTTTTTATAAATACATTGCACAGTTGAAAACAGTTATTTTCTCCTGATTCAGGTTTACTAAAAACATCCGGTACGTCACTTATAAATCAGTAAATAAGTTTCGATCACGCCTGTACTTCCCGACGATATATTGCAAACAAAGATTATGCGCGTGCGCACGGGAGGGAAAATCGCCAGAAAAATTTTGACGGCTGATACAGTAAAGAAAAGATCCACCGCCAAGGAGACAGAGAAACAAACTGAGCTCACCAAATCACTACCAGTGGAGGGGGGAGGGGGGGGGGGGGGTCACGGGCCTTCGCAGCGCCGCTTGTGGGGAGGGGAGGGAGTTTGCTGGCGTGCTCAAGCTAGCTGGGATGGCCCTGTAGTGGCGATGGATAATCCACCGCTCACCGCTACCCGCCGTGCGTAGCAGGACGCTGAGCTACCGAAATCGGACGTTGTGGGAAATAATAATAATAATAATAATAACAATTATAATAATAATAATAATAATAATAATAATAATAATAATAATAATAATAATAATAATACAATAATAATAATAAAACAGGTAACCAATGCTGGGCCGCCACTGATTGAGTCCCGACAGCCGTGCTTCGTCAATAACGCATGGTTGCCACTGCTGGCCCAACACTGGACCATTGCTATAATGATAATAATAATAGTAATAATAATAATATTATTATTATTATTATTATTAAAGCAATTGTAATTGTATAACTCATGGTTGCCACTGCTGGCCCAACACTGGACCATTGCTATAATGATAATAATAATAATAATAATACCATTATTATTATCATTATTATCATTATAGCAATGGTCCAGTGTTGGGCCAGCAGTGGCAACCATGCGTTATTGACGAAGTACGGCTGTCGGGACTCAACCAGTGACGGCCCAGCATTGGTTACCTGTTTTATTATTATTATTGTATCATTATTATTATAGCTATGGCCCAGTGTTGGGCCAGCAGTGGCAACCATGCGTTATTGACGAAGCACGGCTGTCGAGACTCAACCAGTGACGTCCCAGCATTGGTTACCTGTACTGGGCCGAGTGTCGTCAGCCCAGTACTGGCCGAGACTTGGCCCGGTTGTGAGTCTTGGCGAAACCTACATGGGTAACCGCGTCTAGAAAAGTTTCTTCGAAAATCGGGGAAATCGCTTATATAAGGCCTTAATAAAAATAAGTCGCTCTATAGAATATCACCAAAACGACTATTGGGCTAATTCTCATGAGCCTATGCAACGATTCAATAAATCAACGACTCTTCTGTCGGAACAAATATTATGTCAAACAATGGCCGATGGGTTTGCTCCAAGAGAAATTAAATTTTTCGCGGGAAAATGAGGCGCAGACGTTGAGTGAGGGAATCGATCAAATCGAACGTGCCTAATCGGATCGTCTCCGCGGAGACCTTAACTTAGCCGGTCGTTTGGTGTAGCGAATGGCAAAGAAGGACAACCGGAGACAGCTGCCAAGCGAACCCCCGTTTCTTCGCCCAACTAACCCAGTAGCCTTCCATCCGATCTGATAATGACCGGTCTGGAACCCAACCCGTTGGCTACAAGGCCGACATAAGACCTTTACCTTCTTCCCCTTCGTGTCGAACATTCGTCCAATCACTCTGAACTTTAAATTTTCATGATAATTCAATTTATCATGTTTTTTGATTTTCCAACGAATTATTATTACATTTTTAGTTTCTTTTGTTTCATTTGGAGAAAAAAAAACTAAAAATGTAAACATTCGGCCGATCATTCTGAACTTCAAATCGATATGATAATCAAATTGGTTATGTTTTTCGATTGTCCATCGAATTTCGAATACATTTTGAGTTTTTTTCTCATTTGAAGAAAAAAAACAACTTAAAATGTAAACATTCGGCCGATTTTTCTGAACTTCAAATCTTCATGATAATCCAATTTATTATGTTTTTTGATTTTCCAACGAATTTTTATTACATTTTTAGTTTCTTTTGTTTCATTCGGAGAAAAAAAACTAAAAATGTAAACATTTGGCCAATCACTCTGAACTTGAAATCTTCATGATAATCCAATTTATTATGGTTTTTGATTGTCCATCGAATTTCGAATTCATTTTGAGTTTTTTTCTCATTTGAATAAAAAAAAAAACAACTTAAAATGTAAACATTCAGCCGATTTTTCTGAACTTCGAATCTTCATGATAATCCAATTTATTGCGTTTCTAATTTTCCATCGAATTTCGATTACATTATTAGTTTTTTTTTTCTCATTTGAAGAAAAAAAACTAAAAATGTCAACATTCGGGCGATCTCTCTGAACTTCAAATCGTTATAATAATCCAATTTAATATATTTTTCGATTTTCCAAAGAATTTCGATTACATTTTAAGTTTTTTTTTTTTAGTTTTTTGCTTCCTCATAGAGGACGCTTTGTTTTCGCGAATTTTTTTCGAGATGTTTATGAAAACGTGTTCAGAATGTCCCAAAACATCTTAAAATTACATTAAGAAAAAATGTCCGGATGTATGTACGTGTAACATTGGTTGAGCGTTCACAACTTGAGAACGGCTCGAGATATCAAGCTGAAACTTGTCACACATGTAAAGGGTTCACGTTGCATGGCATGATTAAATTTTTAGAAGAATCCGTGCAGAACTTTTGTTCTTACCCGATTTTCAAAAAATTCAAAAATTTATTTTCGGTCTCTAGCTCCCACAATTTTAGAGATATCGAGCTCAAATTCGGTATAATATTGAACGACTACAGGGAGATGTTCGTTACTGAATTTGAAAAGAATCCATGGAGTGCTTTTGTTTCAAAAAATTTTGAAAGGTGTAAAAATACGGCGTGCGCATTCTAGCTGGCGCAATTTTCTAGAAATCGAACTAAAATTTGGCACGAAGGTGCACCATCATCAAAAGATGTTTCGTATTGAATTTGGGCAAAATCCATTGAGCCAATCATATTTTATGTCGTTTTGAAATTTATCAAAAATCAAC
Organism: Diplazon laetatorius; assembly: GCA_963662125.1. Taxonomy (NCBI): domain Eukaryota; kingdom Metazoa; phylum Arthropoda; class Insecta; order Hymenoptera; family Ichneumonidae; genus Diplazon; species Diplazon laetatorius. Next base: position 8,601,853 of record OY759163.1, on the reverse strand, counting down.
ATAAGTGCTCTGGCTTCCACAATTTTCGAGATTCCGGGCCAAAATTGGGTACAAAGTTGCACCGCTGTCAAAAGATGTTTCGTATCGAATTTCAGCAAAATCCATCGGGACGTTCAGATTTTATCGGAGTTGTAATTTTTCAAATTTGACACGAATTGCCCCATACATATTGATTTGGACTTACATCACACTCACATAGTGCTCTCAAAGTCACAAAAGTAAAAAATGGATGCAAAGTATAACCTTGCATATGGCCTCCTCATCATTTTGCACATTTGCAAAAACGTCCTCAATGAGGAAGCCAAAATTGATCGTCATATAATTCCTCATAGAGAAATTTTTGGCAAATATGTAAAATGATGAAGAAGCCATATGCAGTAATACTTTGTTTTTCTTCAAATGAGAAAAATACTAAAAATGTGATACTCAGTTGGAAATAAAAATAACAAACCCTCATGAAACTAAAAAGGGATTAAATGTCAAACTTCGTATTAAGGCCTTATATACGCGCTTTCGCAAATTTTCGAAGTTATTTCACTAGACGCAGTTGAAAAACAAATGACCCATATATTGGCAACATTCTTTACAGTTCATTTATGCACATGGTTAAGTAGAATTAAAAAAAAACATTCAGAAATATTAACAAATGGCGGAGATATTACATGATAAAGCAATGTCTTTTTTTTGCGCGCGCGTTGATGGTGAATGTTATAACTTTCGAACGAAGGTTCCGATCGCTTTAAAATGTTTACAATATATTTTTCGTATCATCACCAATAGTGTGAACCACAGTAACGTAAGTTTCAACGACACAAAAAAAATATATAAAAAACAAAATACGGACAAAAAATTGAGTAAAAAAATGTCAAGTTTCCAGGTATTTTAATAATTTTTAAAAAAATAATATTGTTGGTTCACACTGAAGATACATTCATCGTGCAATTATAAATATGTTCATTGTTTTTTTCAGACACCCACATCGATGCCGAGAACTTTCACCATCAACGCGCCCACGCAAAAAAAAGCACATTGCTTTATTATGTAACATCTCCGCTATTTGTTAATATTTCAATTTTTTCATACATACTTAACCACGTGCATAGATGATCTGTAAACAAATGTTGTCAATATATGGGTCATTTATTTTCAACCGCGCCTATAGAAAAAAAAAGTTACTTCGAAAATCGTCGAAATCGCGTATACGAGGCCATAACGGAAAACGCGTATTATGCATCGAAACATCGCGCATTTTATTGATCAATCGTCGGAATCTCGAGCTCCAATAGCGAAGTGGCGAAAAAAAAAATCCAATACGAATCAAACGAATCGTCGTATTGGCAATGTGGCGCCATCTGTGGGCTCGCATAAGTATCAACCAAGTTTGCAACGCAAGCTGTTGGTAAATGTGTGTATATATTAGGGTGGTGCCTTATTTGGGGTGAAAAAATTGTTTGACCCTCTCATGGGCTCAAATGTCTCGAAAAAAATAAATGTTAAAGTAGCCGAAGACCCAGCCCCGTAGACCAATTTTGAGTACCTCCCCAAAGCCCTCGAATTTCGCCATTTGATTAACATAGGATTTTTCGCACCTGATAGTTTTTATTTTTTTCCTTCCGCAGTATTGCACCGAAAAATCCGGAACTCCGCACAATTTTCACTTGGGGCAGTAGGTCTTCGATGCCAATTTTACAACATTTTCCAGTGATTGAATTCGGCGGGTAATCGGCAAGTTGAAATAGCTCATTGTTCCTTGAAAGCTTCGATAAATTTCATAATAACTCGGAAACTATGTGAGATACGACGATAATGCAAATAACCTTTTTTGTAGAAAATTGAATTCTCTACAAAAAAGATTGAATAAGATTTTTTCCTTTTTCCAAAGTTTTTGAAATATTCGAAAAAAATGAAGCGCTTCATTTTTTCAAATATTTCAAAAACAAAAACTACCACCCTAGTGTAAACATATATATTATGGTGGTCGTTAAAAAATCGATTTTCGATTTTTGTCCCGAAATCGAAAGTTGTCCTCATAAAACTAAAGTTCTCGAAATTTGAGCCCCATATCATAACGCTAAGGGGTGCCTCTATAATGTTTGTTATTTTTTTTATCGACTTAAAAATTTTTTTTTTTTTTTTTCCAAGTTGAACAATCTGAAGTTAATCTCAAAGAGAACAAGTTTCCCAAATTACAGCTCTCTATCTCAATATTGAGGCGTGCTCGTGATTTTTTTTTTCATTTTTTAATTAACTTTGATTTTTATTTTCAAATTTTTTTTTTAAAGTTGAACAATCTGACGTTGACCGCAAGAAAAGAAGATGCCCCAAATTACAGATCTCTATCTTCATATTAAAGCGTACCCGTGAGTTTTTTGATTTATTCAATTATTTAATTTGAATTTTTTTTTTTTCATTTTAAATAATACGATTTCTCGGTAGTAGACGATTCATAACACGTAAAAAGGATAGTTTTGACGAAAATAGCTTTTATTTAAAAATGAATTCGAATTTTTATACAAATTCTTATGTGCGTAAAAATTCGAATTCATCTTCAAATAAAAGCTATTTTCGTAAAAACTATTTTTTTACGTCTTATATATATATATATATATATATATATATATATATATATATATATATATATATATATATATATATATATATATACAATACATGTGTACAAGAGAGAGATATATTCATATACGGAAAAAAAAAAGTTTTTTTCTGGATTTTTTAAGAAACCGAAGTGAATAGATCGAGCCGTCAGACGTAAAGACGTAAAGAGGGCGCGTCGAGGGTTCGTGAATTCGTCGAAGAACCGTGAAAGATATCCGGCAATGTGAAAATCTGGACGCCCGTGCGTCTGGCTAGGGTGAAGAAGGTTGAGAAAGAAGGAAAAACCAGAGCAGAGGGGAGAGAAAAAGAAAGAAAGAAAAAAAAAAAGAACCCGTCAATGGCGTATTCGACGGGCTGCTCGAGTGACGGAGCTGCCCGTTCAACAACTACCGTTCCTCCCTCCCCTCCCCCGTTCCGGGGCTTCAACTTGCCCTTGCGATCTCTCACTCTGCCCCATTCATTTTTATTCTCGCGGTGGTTGTTATGTGTGTGTTTAGCCATTCGTGAGAAAGACGAATAGTTCCGACCCTCCTCCTCGAGAAAAGGTGGTTTCAACGTCTTAAGGGCGGGGTGAGGTTTTTTTTTTTATTTTTTCAACCAAATGCATGATATCTCGAGAATATTGTCTAAAAATTTCAAGTCGATTGGAGCGAAATTGACGAGGTTGTGAGTATTTGAGTGTCCGTTGCTTGCGGGCCCGAGCGACGAGTGCGCAAAACTTCAAAGCGTTTGTCCTGGAAACTTTACATTTTTCAAGTCCGTGTTCACCGATAACGCTGAATCTACTGGACCAATCGTTTTCGAAATTTTCCACACTACTTTTTCACACAATTCACCGGGTATTGTCGAGAGCTTTTTTTTGTTTTTAATAATTATTAATTTTACAGCAAGAAATTAGCTGATTTTTATAGCGAAAATCGATTTTTTTGCTTCCAAGTGCTACGAAAAAATCAAAAATCAAAAAAAAAAAAAATCCCCTCGTGATTACCTCGAGAAACATTTCCTTCAACTCATGCATTTCGATTTTTTCGTTTCAGATGATTCTTCAGCGAGTTATGATAAACACCGCAAAGCAACTTTATTTTCGAGTCACCTCCGAAGATTCACCGTCACCCCCTTAATTTTCAATATTTCGGAATGATAATTTAGAAAAACATTGTTCAAATGTTGCATAATCATATAAAAATTGCCCGAACAAATTCACCCGATTTGTATCGCCAGCAAAAAAATCTTAAAAACATGCTTCTCTTTCACCGAATTGACCTCACCCCGCCCTTAATACAATTTTCATCAAATACTCTTCAATAGTTCTTCTTTCCAAAAAAGCAAAGCAAAAAAAAAATGTCCCCTTAATTTTTATGAAATATCAATCGGATGGACTCGAAGTTGAACGACATAAATATTATTTTTTCCTTCAATTTTTTTTCGAACGAAGCCTTTTCCCATGTACAGCCATCTTGTCCTTTTCCTCGGATTTTTCTCGCGGCGGTACACAACACTTTCCCGCTCGCTCTTCCTTCCACTTTGGCGACTTTGGCCAAGCAGCCGGAGTGTCTCGTATTGATCGAGCGCGCATTGCAACCCCGATGTCGCTCTCTCTCACTCTCTCACTCTCTCGCATCTCTCTTCGTCTCTCTCGCGTATTCCCATTTCCACAACACCAGCCAGCATCCCTCGCAAGTCTCGCAACGTCGGTCCGGACTTGAGTAGCGAATATGCTCTCGTGTATCCTGGGACAACAACAGACCGAAACGAACCAGCTTACATTTGCCTCATTGTCCCAATGCTGCAACCCCCAACCGATGCAACCTATTGCGAAATAAATGTTTTTATATGTGGTTAAGGCAGTATCCCACAAGCTTGTAAGAGTCGAAGCAAGCCTAAGATATACCATCTCCTGATTGAGGTACGTAGTACTTTGATGTGACAACGTCGCGTGTTATGATGTCGATTAGTGAGAGAGAGAGAGAGAAGATGGGAAACAAACGCGCAACGTTGCCATGTCTACTGGATCACGACCAACTCCTCATATTAACTGTATTTTCCCCGATGTTTGATTTGCTTATTATTATCATCACAGTCTCCTGATATCTACTGTCAAGTGCCCAAAATGTTGTCCGAATATTCAACTTGCGGCTCAAGTGTTTTCATTAAAATCTGACGAGGACTTTTTGTATTGTATCAAATTTAGCGTGATTCTCCATAAGGTTCAATGTTAAACGTGTGAAAATAAAAGTGTTGATATCATTTTTCTCGCGCTCCGGAAAGCCATGAAAATTCAACTGAACCTTTTTCTTATCAATACCTATAAGTATGCCAAGTTTCATGAAAATCTGACGAGGAACTCTCTTATGGAGAGTACTACCTTAAAAAAAAACAAGGATGCAAAGTAGAACCTTGCACATGACTTCCTCATTTTACACATTTGCAATCAGGAAGTCAAAACTGATCGTACCGTAGTTCCCCATAGACGAAGCTTTGGCAAATGTGTTAAATGAGGAAGCCATGTACAAGGTTCTACTTTGCACCTTTTTTGAATGATCAAGATGTAAAGTAGAACCTTGCTCATGGTTTTCTCATCATTTTAAATGAAAAATCCATGAGCAAGGTTGTACTTTACATCTTGATGATTTAAAGACGGTACAAAATTATGACGAAGCAATGTGCAAAGTTCTACTTTGCGTCCTTGTTTTCGTATAAAATCCGCTCGTAGATATATCGAGTCCGGAATAAATATATGGGAAATTTCATGTCAAATCTAAAAAATTGAAAATCGTATTAAATCTGAATGTCAGGATGGAATTTGGCCAAATTCAATACGAAACCTCTTTCGATATTAGTGCATCTTTGTTTCAAATTTCAGCCCGATATCTCGAAAATTGCGCAAGCTAGAGAGCACACGACACTTTTTGATCGATTTCAGAATTCTCTAAAAACAAAATCACTGCATGGATTTCGCTCAAATTCAGTACCAAGCATCTTCCTGTGATAGTGCAACATTCCACTGAATTTGAGCTCGATATTTCAAAAATTGTGCGAGCTAGAGAGCCCAAATCGATTTTAGAAGAATTCCAAAATCACGTAAAAACAAAAAAAAACTGCTTGGATTTTTTTCAAAAATTGAATCAAGCAAGGCACCTGGAACCCTTTACATGTGTGATAAGTTTCAGCTTGATATCTCAAGCCGTTCTCAAGTAGTGAACGTTAAACCAATTTTTCTAAATGTGACATTTTTTCTAAATGTGATTCTTAGACGTTTTGGAACATTCTGAACACGTTTTCATGAAAATTTGGAAAAATGAAAATTTCACCTAAACAAAGCTTCCTCTATAAGAAAGCAAAACAAAAATAATGCAGCTTCTATATAATGTAAAGAAAATTGGAAAAGCACATGGCGAACTGTCACGTGTGTTGGAAATAAAGGGTTGTGCACGGGAGATCGATCGGCACGTTGTCCTCTGCCCGTGGAAATTTCCACTGGTACCGCACACCGGTACATCAGCCGTTGCCGCGAGTCTTCGTGAATTTACCAGGTGTGACGTACAACGTCACCCGGTATATGCACCAGGGTGTCCGGACAAAAAAAAAAAAATTTCCGCCGATTTTCGCGGGACTCAGGGTCTTAATTGTTATATACATACAATAAATATTATTTGAACCATAAATGGCTGTTAAATTAATCTTTGATTCAACATTTATTTATATTTAATAATTAATAATAAATTTATTATATTTAAATAAATCTTTTTTTTTATTTCCATTTTTTAGAATCGAAGTGATATTTTTATCGCAGCACCCTCTAATGTTAGGTGTAAAATTGAATTTATTGTAATAATTTTCATGTACCTACAATTAAATTAAGTGTAAGAGGTAACATACATTTATGGGTGTCCGGAAAAAAAAATGTCACTCCGATTTTCGCGGGACTCATCAGGGTCAAAGTATATTACATCCGTAGAATCGTACTGATAGGCCAAGAGCCGGGTACTTTCTTTTTTTGCAATGTTCTACAGAACGGCGCAAGCTTCAGCCTCCATCTTGGAAAACACGTTTTATGGAATATCTCATGAACCGTGCATCGTACAAAAAAAATAGCAGAGAATATTTTTGTAGATAATAACATTTGCCATCTTTTTTGTCGGAAACTTTTTTTTGTATAATCCATAGGTTTTCATTTATAGCGCTCGAAACTTTTTTCAATATGTTTATTGCTAAATATATAGTTAACGATTGATGATACATAAAAAATGGTGGTACTTTTTTCTAAAGTTTTGTTGTTTTTTTTTTCGTTGGTAATAACCCCGATAAATTTTCACTGATTCGATTTAATCGGATACGCCGCAATGTGATTGGCCATCGTGTCGTCATGATTCCAAACAATCCTTCGTCGACCGATTAACTTGTTCGAACGTTCAATATTGAACGATATTATTATAGCAAATAACAAATACTTGTACTACTGATTGTCAGTGATATATGTGAAAAATGTATAAATAGCGGATGTGCCTGGTAACCTAAAACCGTTGCAAGCTAGACTATAGATGAACCAATTGGGTCGACTCGTACATTTCGTATGAGAACGATAGGGTGTACCTTAATAAGGGTGTTGACGTATTTCGACAAGTGCACCCCCCAGATAGGTTCGAAATAAATAAATAAAAATATGTGCGAAACCCCAGCACTGTGGTCCAATAAGAAGACGTGCCTGTAAGGTCGTTCAGTTTCCCATTTGAATAACATGGGATTTTCAGACTAATTCGGTAACTATTTATTCGAGTTGTCCCTGAGCACGCGAAAAATCCTTTATTCACACGAATCTATTGTCAATGGGTATAACTACTCGTACATTTTGTTTACAAGACCTCACCCGTGTATTATCGATAACGGCGAACCGATGAACGATGGATAACAACTGATAAACGATTTCAACACAAATTTGAAATTTATTTGTGGTTTGTGTCTTGTAAAAAAATGCACGAGTAGTCATACCCATTGACGATAGATTCGTGTGAATGAAGAATTTTTCGCGTGCTCAGGGACAACTCGAAAAAATAATAACCGAATTAGTCTGAAAATCCGACGTTATTCAAATGGGAAACAACACAAGCTCACAGGCACGTCTTATCATTGGACCACAGTGCTGGGGTTTCGCACATATTTTTATCAATTTATTTCAAACCTATCTGGGGGGTGCACTTGTCGAAATTCGTCAACACCCCCATTAAGGACCACCCTAATGTACAACATACATGACGTTAGCGAAGGAATGCGCGATCGGAGAAGCGCAGATTATATTCACGTACACGGACTCAAGTTCTAGGTTATGCCCACGTTTATTAACCCTATTGAGTCGAGGAATACTGGTCATCGCTTATTTTCGACATTGTACTAGTGCTGCATAACCGCATTCGGATTAATGTGAAAGAAAGAAAATAAAAAGAAAAACAAACGATTCGATCGCGTATACGATATACGTATTACTTCTACAATGACGTAGTGAAACACGACTATTACAGTTATACGAGTGCGGCGAGCCTCCGAAGCGGTATATATAGGTCTACCCGTTGGGGAGGATCGATCAATACACCCTCCGCGCGTCGTACGCGAAAGGTCAGCAGCACTTGTCTCTCTCTCCCTCTCCCTCTCTCTCTCTCTCTCTGTCTCTCTTCATTTTTGGCTTGGTTTTTCTTTTCCTTTTTTTTTCATAAGCTTTTCCTTTCGATTGTAAGTTTATCCGTTGCATAATTTAAGTTAATTCTAAGTTTGTTACACTTATTTTTATTATTTTATAGTTTATATTGCGTTAATTATTTGTAAAAAATTCGGTTAAACAACCGATATGTATAAAATTGTCTAGAAGCATTACTGAGACATAATAATAAAAAGAATCAATCAATCAATGGATCTATCTCTCTCTCTTTCTCTCTCTCTCTCTATCTCTGTTTATTTTATTTTTCATTTTAATTATCTTCGTCGTCAGAATTTTTATTTTCATTTTTTTTGTTTCTTTATATTGCTATTGTATTTTTATTTATTTATTTTATTTTTTTATTTTTGTATTCGTTTTTCAATTTTTGGTTGGTTTTTCCTTTTTCTTTTCTTTCCTTTTGATTTTAAGTTTATCCGTTGCATAATTTAAGTCAATTCCAAATTTGTTACACATATTTTTATTATTTTATGGTTCGTATTGCGTTGATTATTTGTAAACATTTTGTTAAACAACCGATATGTATAAAATTGCCGAAAAGTATTGCTGAGGCATAATAATAAAAAGAATCAATCAATCAATCTCTCTCTTTCTCTTTCTCTTTCTCTCTCTCTCTCTCTGTTTATTTTATTTTTCATTTTAATCATCTTTCCCTATTCGTAAGCATAACAGAATCCTAGCTACCTTAACTCACTGAGTACAATGTAAACAATCTGGGCGACATTCCAAATCACTTTCGTCCTATCCTCAAATTCAATTCGCAATATAAATTTAAAAAAAAATATATATATATACATATATATATGTATTAAAAATTAAATTTCAATAAAGATTGTATATAAAGATTAAAAGAGATTCTCCAAAATATAAATATAGATTTCTATAGATTTATGCATAAAGATTTAAAAAAAGCTGCAAGTTGGAACTTGCAATTTGCTTCCTCTGAGTTGTAGTTAGTGAACGAAGATTCCTCTATGAGGAAGAAAAAATGAGGGCGCTACGAATAAGCATTTTTGTTTTGACTTTATCATAAAGGAATCTTCGATCACTACCTACAATTATTCAGAGGAAGCAAATGGCAAGTTTCAACTTGCAGCTCTTTGAAATCGGCAGAGGCTTATAACCGAAAAACTTGAATTCCTGTCAAATCCGAACCATTCAACCGATCTCCGCCAAATTTGACACACATCACGGCTGAATGATGTTCCATACTTTTGTAAAGTTGGAGCTCGATTGGTCAAAGTTAACGAAAGTCATAGCGACGAATTTGATTTTTCGAAAAAAATTCAAAATATCATAAAATCAAAACTTATCGATAAATTTGGCCCAAATGCAATAGCAACCAACCTCGGGTGTATATCTCTTTGTCAACAACTATTTCGACGAGTATCTCAAAATTTGCGATCGCTAGAGTGATAACGCCCTATTTTTTGGCGAATTTGAAAACGACATAAAATCCGAGTCGCAGCTTGTCATCATCGCGAAAATTACAGACAAAGAAGGAATTATGGAGCTGCACGTGTCTGCAAAATTTGGGGGGCTGTAGCTAAAACCGTTCTCGAGTTATACACGTTTCAATTATGGGAGGCCATTTACACACATTAACACACACATACATCCGGACATTTTCTCCAAATGTGTGTTTCTCGACGTTTTGGCACATTCTGAACATAGTGACATGAAGATCCCGACAAAAAAAAATACCCACCGTCACATAGCTTCCTCTATGAGGAAGAAAAAAAAAATATATAAAATATAATGTACGCATAAAAATAATGAAAGTATCGGAGGACGTTATTATTACATTTGTATGGCATTGGTTAACTGCGCACCTAATGCAGCGCTCGTTTTCGATCTAAGCTCGGAGCTTGCGTGCAACCCCTGATGTAAGCCACCCGGAGCTGATGCAATCCTCTTTAAACTATAAATAGATGAGAGAAAAAAAAATAGTGGGAAGGTGAAAGACAGAGAGAGAGATAAATGAAGTAAAGACAGAGAAAGACGTCGTTGAAATTCTCTAAATAGTACTAAAATCCGTGTATCCGGTTTCCAGTTTCCCAATTTCCAGTTTCCTCTCGAAAGTATCGTCGATGATGCTTTTACGTGTGCAGTAAAAAAAATCTAACCGAATAAAAGTTATTCCAGTTAACGATTAACCCAGTTGATCCGGACATTGATGGTTCTTTTTATTTCTTTGAATAACATTTTAATGTGTCGTTGAGAGAAAACGTCGAAAGTCAACTGAAAATCATGAAATATCTATTCGTGGAAATTGTTTAAGGGGGCTGAGTCACCTTGAAAATTGAAAATAATTTTTTTTCGTGAAATGATGAATTCAAATTGAAAATCGATTTTTACCTTATAAAATACGTGTACTTAACTATGATATCAAATTTTTTCATGCCATATGAAGCATCTGAACGCTGTGAGATTTATCACAAAATTTTTCACTCGTCGTAGCTTTTGGACCATACGATTCAACGGATTTTCAATTCCGACGTCTAATTTTCTTCGTAACAGGACTACATTCTCAGATGAGTGTGGAAATTTGGGATGCGAGGTGAAATGGATTTATGGTAACTCATTATTCAACCGTTTTGAAACTTGTTTTTTCATTCACGTTACAGGTTGCCACAATGTCCAGAGAGTGTAGAAAAAAAATATCCCACACTCATCTGAGAATGTAGTCTGTAACGAAGAAAATGAGACGTCAAAATGAAAAATCCGTTGAGTCGTTATGGTCCAAAAGCGTACGACGAGTGAAAAATTTTGTGATAAATCTCACAGCGTTCACATGCTTTCCATGGCTATGAAAAAATTTGAAATGATAGCCGAGTATACGTATTTCGCAACGGTAAAATCAATTCCAAATTTGAATCTATTATTTCACGAAAAAAAAAATATATTATAATTTTCTAGGCGACTCAGCCCCCTTAAAGAAAAAAAAATTCATACAAAAAAAACTAATTCTAGGCTCGGGTTTACTGGTAAAAGGCATATGGATCACCTATTACGTGCATATATATATCCAGCCTCTTCTCAATTGTCATTCACAGTTTCACCCCCCCCCCCCTCCCACCTCCCCTCTCCCTCCCCCACCCTTCACTATACTGCGTCCGTGCAGTCCGCTCGTACGTTCTGTACAGATGATAGCGACACCAGTCTCCGGCGTTTCCAACGTTTTTCCAAACATTTTGCTCCAAGTTGTTATAAAAATATCGTTTAACCGAGGCCACCACGTAGAATAATGCGCACGTATGTATTTACGTACACGTACGTGTGGGACGAGGCAAGACGAGTGGTCGAAAATAGATGGCGAACGACATCGTTCGTTACTGGAGAAGGCGAAAGAAATTTGGAATCTATCTCTCATTTAACGGGTTATCGTGAAAAAAAAAATCATCTCTCCAAACTCAACTAATTGAGAGATACATAAAAATAGAAAATTAATAGGAAATAATTAGGGAAATTAATATTAATCAGGGAAGAATTACGGGAATAATTTTTTATTTATCACATTATGAAAAATTTTGGAATCTCCATTTTTTTTGTTCTCATGTGAATATATATTTAATTGTATGTATATGATTAACCAATGAATAAGTGATGAATATGAATGTATAAAATTATACATAGATATGGTTTTGTGAAAAAAAATTTTAAAGTCTATAACCGGTCAAAAAGTTAGTCGAAAATGGGTGAATCGTGGATCAAGCAATCTAGACCATGTCGTACATGTTTTAGCCTCACAAATAGCTAAACTAATGATACAATTGCCACTTGGTAATGTTAATTTTCCACTTCCAATGATAATTCAAGTCAATTTCGACGATTTTGGGCATGTGCTTGACTGAGGTTTTGTCAGTGACTGTACCACCTGTTTCGACTGTTTCAACGGTTGCGATTCATGAAAAAAAAACGACGATATTCCGTCATTGGTTTAATTAATTTCACGACAACTACGTAGTCGATTCGTTTGAAACCCAGCGTAATCAATTGCTCGAACCTAAATCTTGATGATACAATATTTTCAATATTCACTGACATCAAGTTTCCATTAATTTTGCAACCATTAACGTCTGCAGAAACTGTTTCCCCATAAGCGACTGTGTTAAATCCCAGTAAATTTATAAATTTATAACCACTGAATTGTTCAGTGAAAAATTCTGAAACAATTCATGTATTATTGTTCCAACGAGAACTATTATTCCTCAAATTTTCAAGAATTTATGACATTTTTTTATTTCCATCCAATAATATCTTAAAAAGTTGTGCAAATGAAACTCGATTTGATTGATTATTATACACAGATATATGGATATGTATTTTGTAATATCCGTAGCTGGTAGGTAGGTACCATCACGTTCACTCAACTTCTTTTTATAGCATCGAAAGAAAAGTTTCCAGAGTGCGAACGAAATTGCCCGATATTGTGCAACATTGCAGACCGTAGGTAAATTACCGCAGTTGGTCAAACTGACTGTAGAGGGTTTTCCGATTGTGAATCGTGTCTTCTCGTTTGGAAATTAAATTTATTTCATAAATTCGTATTTCAAGTCGTAACATGAGAATTGAAATAATTTATGCGAGTTGAACAATCTTTCGTTTCAAGGTGCATGGATATAAAAAAATGTGAGAAATTGTTGAAAATTTGACGAATGATAGTTCTTGTTAGAATAATAATACATAAATTATTTTATATTTTTTGAATGAATAATTTAGTAGTTATAAATTTATGAATTTACTGGGATTTAATAAGGTTGCTTATGGGATAACAGGTTCCGCAGACGTTAATTGTTGCCAAAATGAATGGGAACTAGATGTCAGTGAATATTAAAAATATAGTATCATTGAGATTTAGGATCGATCGATTGATTACGCTGAGTTTCAAACGAATCGACTACGTAGTTGTCGTGAAATTAATTAAACCAATGACGGAATGTCGTCGTTTTTTCATTAATTGCAACCGTTGAAACAGTCGAAACAGGTGGTACAGTCACTGACAAAAGTCTCAGTCAAGCACATGCCCAAAATCCGTCGAAATTGACTTCAATTATCATTGAAAGTGGAAAATTAACATTACCAAGTGTCAATTGTATTATTAGTTTAGCTATTTGTGAGGGTAAAACATGTACGACATGGTCTCGATTGGTTGATCCACGATTCACCCATTTTCGACTAACTTTTTGCCCGATTATCCGTCCAGTAAGACCTTAAAGTGAATAAAAAAAATTAAAAAAAAAAAAAACATTGGGTAAAAAAAAGAATCCTAAGATTGATCGTTCGATTTGTTATCCTTTGTTTTCGTACGTGAGTTTATCATCACGCTTCGCCCGATACAATGGAAATGGACGTTCGAAACCACATACCGGCTCGTCGACGAAGCCAACGCGTCGATACGACGTACTATTATTGGCAAACGTTTTTTTTTTTTTTTTTCGTCACGCAAACGTGTGGGAAATATTATACTTGCGTTACTTCGTTAAGGGGGGGAGAGTGAGGTATTAACATTTTCTTAGCATTTTTTCAACTGAATGCAAAAAAATCCTCTTGTGATTGCCTTGAGAAACATGTCCTTTAACGAATGCATTTTGATTTTTTTTTGTTTCAGATGATTCTTTTTCGAGTTACGATGAACACCGCAAAGCAACTTTTTTTCGAGACGCCTCCGAAGATTCACTGTCACCCGCTTAATTTTCAATATTTTCGAATGAAAATTTAGGAAAATATTGTTCAAATGTTGTATTATTATATGGAAATTGTTCAAATAAATTTACACCATTTGTATCGCCAGGAAAAAAAAATCTTAAAAACATGCTTCTTTATCACCGAATTAACCTTACTCCCCCCTTAAGCCGCATGTTTGTATTAGCTGTCCAACGCAATATACTCAACGAAAATTTGCGAGACAGAGAGAAAGAGAGAGAGTGAGCAAGATGGAAAATAATTGTATACAACTTGCCAATGAGGAATTTCAAATTTGCTGACAAAACATTATCGGCAAAATCTCATTGCCCCATTTAGCGACGTAATTTCCAACCGCGTTGCGTAACTCATGACCCAAACAAATCGCGTGTTTCGTCGCAATGAAATTTCATTGAATTTCGCGACATCTCAATTTTTTTTCGTGGATTTACGAACAACATCGGACGAGTTCGGTAATAAAACTAAAACTAAATAAACTAATTATGCAGTATTGCAGCTTTTCCGAATTTAACAGTTTTTCAAAATTTTGGTTTTTCGAGGATTTGTTTGTTCGGTCCTCTAGATAAACAATCAGGTGGGAGAGATCAGAAAAAGTTAACGCTAATATTTTTTTAACGTATTTTCGAAATTTGAAAAAAAAAAACGAAAAAAAAAGAATTTTGGCCGAATGCAAAGAACTCAAAAGAACCCAAAAAACCCATAAAAATCGGAAAAACCGTGATACTGCATAATTACCATAAAATAGACTTATTTCAGTATCACATTTATGTAGGTCGAAGAAGATTGAAAGTAGGATGAAGTTATGAGCAACTCTTGTCCGCTTTTCAACCTCATTTCACCCTAAAAAGCTGCATTTATTTCCTATTTTTAAGATTCCGTACGTTAAATGGGAATAAACGGAACCCTTATAAGATCACTCGAGCCTGTCTGTCTGTTCGTCTGTCACAGACGATTTCCTGAGAAACTATGCACCGTAGAAATTTAAAATTTGGCATGTTAATACATCTCATTGACGCTTGTATTCTCGGCTGCTACATATACACATACACATACATATATACAGGGTGAGGCACTAACTCGTGCCACCTCGAATATCTCTGTAATTATCGACGTCACGAAAAAATGTTCCAAACAAAAAATATACGAAACGAAGGGGTTCATCAAGTACAACCATTGTTTTCAATTTCAGTGGAGGCGCTGACGCACGGTGAAGGTCACCTCCACTTTTTCAAATGGTACGGTACATTTTTTATTCAACCATCTTGCAGAGCATCGCAAACTACATAAAAAACATTGGGAGGAGTCAGAGTCGTTCAAGGTCATTCAAGATCATCATTGAGAACGTCCAACTACGCCTGATGACATGCGAGAGAGAATTGTTCGAGCGTGTGATTCGATAAGTGCCAAAGTGATGAGAAATTCTACACAATATGTGATAAGGAGATTGCAATACTGCATCGAATTCAATGGCAATCACTTTGAGCACCTTCTGCAAATAAAGTTCATTTCGCATGAAAATAAAGTCAATGGCACTTTTCGATCTTAAATGACCTTGAACGACTCTGACCCCCCAAATGTTTTTTATGTAGTTTGCGATGCTCAACAAGATGGTTGAATTAAAAATGTACCGTACCATTTGAAAAAGCGAAGGTGACCTTCACCGTGCGTCAGCGCCTCCACTGAAATTAAAAAAAAATGGTTGCACTCGATGATCCCTTTCGTTCCGTATATTTTTTGTTTGGAACATTTTTTCGTGACGTCGATAATTACAGAGATATTCGAGGTGGCACGAGTTAGTGCCTCACTCTGGATATATGTATATGTGTGTGTATATATAGCAACCGAGAATACAAGCGTGCGGTCCGGGCATGGTATCTATGCGGCTATCGACTTTCTCAGTGAACGAGAGAGGCACCCGAATCTGGGTTAGAGAATCCCCGAACGATGCGGAATTGATCGTTCCTCCAAAGCCCGGTAGACGAGGACCAATAACGTATATATATATATATTTTTTTGTATCTCGTAGGGTGGGCCTTTAACGTGCATATTTTTTTTTTTCTACCGTGCCATTGATAATATAGAATATATAATGATCGTATAATTTTTTTTATAATAATCACGAATAACCATTGAAATTTGTTCAAATTTTAGTATAACAACAATGCTATAATCTTATTGATATTAATCAATGAGTGATAAAATTGTGAATAATATCGTATAGAAGAATCGTTGCACCAACTATTTGTTGACGGTCAAAATTTATAGAAAGCTTCATCCACTGATGATATACGTAATTTTGTGGAATATACCGAACGTGGAATTAAAATTTAAGGGCGGGGTAATTTTTGTTGAATTTGTGAAATGTGTGAAATTTGTGAAAGGTGTTGAAATTTTTTTTTTTTTGCGTTTTTTTTTTTATTTTTTCAACCGAATGCATAATATCTCGAGAATATTGTGTGAAAATTTCATGTCGATTGGAGCAAAATTGACGTCGTTATGAATATTTGCGTATTATAACGCTTTAAAGCGTTTGTCCTGGAAACTTAACATTTTTTAAGTCCGTGTTCACCGATAACGCTGAATCTACTGGACCAATCGTTTTCGAAATTTTCCACACTACTTTTTCACACAATTCACCAGCTATTGTCGAGAGCTTTTTTTTGTTGTTTAATAATTATTAATTTTACAGCAAGAAATTAGCTGATTTTTATAGCGAAAATCGTTTTTTTTTTGCTTCCAAGTGCTACGAAAAAATCAAAAATCAAAAAACAAAAAAAAATCCCCTCGTGATTACCTCGAGAAACATCTCCTTCAACTCATGCATTTCGATTTTCTTCGTTTCGGATGATTCTTCAGCGAGTTATGATGAACACCGCAAAGCAACTTTATTTTCGAGCCACCTCCGGAGATTCACCGTCACCCCCTTAATTTTCAATATTTCCGAATGAAAATTTAGGAAAATATTGTTCGAATGTTGCATCATCATATAAAAATTGCCCGAATAAATCTACACTCTTTGTATCGCCAGCGAAAAAATCTCAAAAAATCTTAACCCCACCCCGCCCTTAAAAAAAAATGAAAAAAGGCGGGAAAAAAATCCCAAACGACTTACCGCCTCCATTTTTTTGGCAGAGATACGGAAACCTCCAAATATTACCGAGTCCCACGCTGTAACCAATGATGCTTAGGAAGAATTGCATCTTGCCGCTCCACGCGGCTCTGTTTTCATTGCCATCCTGTCCGGCAGGTGGATTTTGATTGGGCGCCACGACAATTGTCACGTTGTGGCCACCCTGACGTTCCTCGTTCAGGGGTGCCAATTCGTGACCGTTACGCGTGCTCTCGGACTTGGTCACCATTATAACTGGTCGGACGTTTATTATTCCCCCAACTAGTCTAATTAACTCCAGCGATTTTTTTTTCACACGAGTTAACAATCACTTAACTTCAACTCAATAATTAATTAATTAAAAAAAAAAAAAAAACCAATCGGATCGATCGATCTGTACCAAAATTAAATTTCGAGATACTTTGACGTCGTGGCTTCCAATTTTTTATATATTTATATATATATATATGTTATTTTTATTATATCCGTGTCACTTAATCGTTGCTCGATTTTTATTTTATTTTCACTTGTTCTGTTATATCGATATTAAAAATCACCATCGGATGATAATCACGAAGAACACAATTTCGTTGATGTGAGATGATAAACGTAACAACGATTGATCGTTTTTGAGAAAATTACGATCGTGAGAGATGGAAGGCATTACTCAATTTAAACACACAAATAATTCACATACATATATATATATATATATATATATATATATATATATATGTGTGTATATGCGTATATATGTCAGCCCATTATTTTATTTCGAATGTTTGACAAATTTTTTTCGATGAAATATTCAAAACGTTTTTTATTTTTTATTTCCTTTGTGTATCGGTTCGTTATCCTTTTTCCTTCCTTCGTTTATCGGGCAATTTTTTCTTCGATAATTCTTACAATTTTTTTGATGAAATATTGAAAACGATTTTTTATTTTTTTTATCAGTTAATTTGCTTCGATAATTTGGAAATTTTTTTTTTTTTTTGATGAAATATTGAAACGCAATTTTTCAATTTTTTTATTTTATTTATTTTTTTTTCGTGTATCGTTATCCTTCTTTTTTTTTGTTCGTTTATTAGTTAATTCTTTCTTCGATAATTCTTTCCCCAATCGATTGTTTCTTGAGCGTTTTTAACGAACTTTTTTTTTATTTGGCTTTATCCGTCTCGTATGTTTTTTTTCTCTTCGTTTCTTTTTGTCGTATTTCGTAGTCGCAAAATTAGCACTTTTGAGCACCTCAAAAATTTTTTCCTCCGTATCCAAGACACAAGCTTTTGGTGTGATGTTCGATTCTCCTGTTTCGCGAGACTCTTCTTCGTCGTCGCGACGATTCAGATTTCACCTTCTCCTAATTCACGTCGTCGTCGTCGTCGTCGTCGTTGACGTTCGTAACATCGACGATCAACGTCACACTCGACACGTTACCTCGCTTCGTCGTTTGTCAGTCACGTTTCGATGAAATTATTTCTTATTTTCTTCGAATATCAACGAGATTCTGTGTGTTTATCATTTTTGATACGAAACTTGTTCGAAGCATCAAAAGGCCAGGTAGAAATTTTGAGCGACGATGAATCGGTAAATTATTGTCATCGGTTTACATATATATGTATATGTGAATGGTATTTAAACGATTCTTGTTTTTATCCGATAAGTTCGATCCGTCGACTTGCTTTTAATCAATTTAAACGCGGAAGCTCGTAGTCACAGCTTTGTTATACAATTTATATATATATATATATATATATACACAAATCGAAAGACAAAGAAAAAAAAACGATATAGATGATTAATAATTCATTGATAATTTTTAATAATACCGAAATTAATAATTTACCATTTAATTTGATTTATTTAAAAAACAAAGATCAAAAAAACGGTTTTCGGGGATTAATAATTAATTGATAATTTCAATTAATACCGAAATTAATGATTAACGAAATTTAAACCGAAAATTAATAATTTAATGATGATTTTAATTAATACCGAAATTAATTATTCATGAAATTAATAATTTCGTTGATGACACTCGATTATTATTTTTTTTTAAATTTCGAACGAAAAGTCTGTCCAGAACCGGTCTAGGATTACTTTATCACCTTTTTTTCGAACGAATTATCGATAATAGTCAATTTATGGTATATTTTTAAAACCCGCCAACATTTATTTAACAATTCATCGGCTTTGTGTACATTCCCACGTGTTTATTCATTTATATATATTTTCATGTATATATATATATATATGTATACAGGCAATTTATCTGGCTTATAGGCACAGCCATGAACGATGGTTCCTCGTGGCCGACTTTAGCACCTTCGATCGAACAGATTCGAACTGTCGGTCTCACTCTCGCCGACCTCAAACACCCTAACTCAACCTCATCTCAATCGCGTTTGAAACATCAAAACCCTCGCGTCATATTTCTTCTCTTTTTCGCGGGTTAATTTGTTTTTTTTTCTTCTTCTAATTTCTGGCACAACCACGTTGAAACGTAAAATCAACGGCTCAACAATTTTTTTAATTGACGATAATACGTAATTTTGTTCACAACTATTTTTTTTTCTTTTTTTTTTTTCAAACTCCCAACGATGAAAATTCGAACGTCACTTTTGATGTTGATCGACGGAATACGTATCGTTCAACTATGTTGATCGTTGCAATTGATCAACAATTTTTTTTTTTAATATTGACGATAATACGTAATTTTGTTCACAATTCTTTTTTTTTTTCAAACTCCCAATTATCACAATTCGAACGTCATTTTTGTTGTTGATCGACGAAATTTATGTTGTTCAACTATGTTGATCGTTTCAAGAACTCTCTCTTTCTCTCTCGTTTTTTTTATTATCTCTCGATTATTATTATTATTTTTTTTTTCGCATTAAATTATTTCATATTTGTTATATCGTAGTTCAGTGAAATCGACTCACAACCCGTTCGAACAATCTTTTGGCGTCGATCTTCATGTATTATAAATATCGTTGTTCGGAAAATAATTACGATGACGATGATGATGATGACGATGTTTCGATTACTTGAATTTGATGCTCTTGAGATTGCGAAGGCTGGTGTTGTATTCTGTGTGTATGGAGGCGGGCCTTGCGGATTTCGGACCCATGTATAACCGCGTATTTGCGTGCTCTCACGATCGAATAGCAAAAAAAAAAAAATGGCACGGTCGATTTTTGTGACACGAGCGATTTCTCGGTCGATTCGGCCGAGAGCCTCGCGTCTCTCGGCTCCTGATATCGCTAACTATTTTTTTTTCTCTTCGTCTTCGTTCTTTTTTTCAATTGATCAAACAATTATTTATTCATTTATTTGTTTATTTATTGTTCCTTGACAATTTCTTTTTTTTTTTTTTTTTTTTTTTTCGTCGAATGTACGAGTATCCTTTTGGGTCCTGATTGACCGAATTGCGATGTGGGGTCGGTCCGTCACGAGCGCCGATAACAAACTAAAGGGGGGTTACACGCGACGAAC